>JARKHS020015001.1:0-14385 GCA_030143305.2 Amblyomma americanum
GAAAAACTGTTTGCCAGATTTTAAACATATGTAATCAGAGGAAATGGCGCCCGAAAATGGGAATAGCAGATAAAGATGTCTGAGTTCTCGCATTGCCTGTGACACTCATTTTTATCATGAGTCCGACAAGGTGCTTTGATGTGAAACATCTTTCTCACTACTGTCCGCTGACTCTTTCCGGCGACAGTTCTCGCCAGCCTATCAAAGCGAATTTTCAGAAAACATCTGCTGACGTTATTCTATGGCTGTGACTCCTACGTTTGCCGTCTTAGAAATCACTCCTCAATCCTTATGAACTTTTGTGCATTTGTTCCGCTACTGAGTGCACTGCTGATGCTTAATTTCTTAACGCTGACTACATTCCATTATGTCGCCTCCTTATTTCCGCAGGCTAAATTTAACTCTCGTCTGTTACATATCCGGCCGTGTGCCAGTATCTGGACATGAACGCAAGCATATTCGTTTGGACAGCTCGCTGCTTTCTTCTGCATTCTTTGAATTTTATTCCCAACTTCCTCTCTGAATTGTGTTGGGTGTCAGTACAAACCATCATTTTTTTCCTACGCTATGTTGCTGCTCTGCTGCTCATGATCCCCAAGTACCTAATCGATTCATTCCAGCCCATTCTTATGATTATTAGTTTCACTGAAAACCATTTTTTTTATCTCGTGTGACGTGTAGCATCATAGCATCAAGAGCTGCTTTGTACTCTATTATAAAAATTATACTATGAACATTTGTCTATGAATTTTATAGACATTCCACCTACAGGCCCTCTAGAGTAGCCTTCAAATCTTATAGAGAGTCTGTAGACAATCTATATATTTAATGACAGACACTTTGAGTATACTTTTTCTGTAGTCTATAATTTGACAAACGGGAATATCTATAGGACAGTGATGGAGTCTGTAATAAGTCTAGAGACAGCTTACAGACCATTACTGAAATTGAAAACAAGTACCAGTCATTTAGAGCAGAGAGCAATGCAGAGATTTTTCCTTGAAAACGGGAAAAAGAGATTCCGCATTATCCTGCTAAAGAAAACATGCATAAAAACACTTATGACAAATTTAAAATTTCATGCTTGAGGGACACGAAGAGAAGTAAGCACAAGGTAGTAAAATATAATTTTCTTTTCTAACTAAACCCAGTAAGTCCTTGGCGTTTTCGAAATTGTGAAACCCAGCACTGACCGTATCTACCTACCCGTACGGCATACTGTACGGCATACCGTGCGGCATACTATGAAGAATCGATGCGAATTTCAGATCGCATTACTTAACACTGGACATGGGTACGTGGTGCTGTCGACTATATATGCAACGGCGGCAAATAATAGCGTTTAAATAATCTCTCAATGGTGGAACCAGCGAAACAGACGCACGACAACAAGGAGGCACATCAAAAAACCGCTCTTGTGTGTGTGCCTGCTTGTTCTTGTCCTGCGTCTGTGTCGCTGGTTCCACCATTGTGAAATATGAACCAACTAGCCCAGCAATTTAGTCTAAATAATCTCTCTCTCTACTTGAATCGTGTTAGAACGATAATATTGAAAGAGCGAAGCATTTCTTTTTTCCGAAGTCCCTCGCACGCGTCGCAGCCGTGCTTTAACCCCAGCGGCATGTGACAGCCAAACACACGTTATGATTAAAAATATCCGCGGAATCAAGAATGAAACGAAATAAGCAAATCAAATATAAACAGCGCGCAATTTCAAGTTTCTCTTTTTCAAAGCAACACAGAGTATCCGAGCTGCTCCCGAATAGTTTCTCTCTGTTCGCCGAAGCAATTTCTTTGGGCGCTGAGCAAAGGTAGAGAGAAGGTTTGACAGCGAATGCTTGCAGCGAATCGGGGGAGAATTTATAGGATTTCAAGTTCACGAGTTTCAATCCCATAATCTTTTTTCTAGGATGTTAGCTGTATGTTACAATCATACAATGTGTGCAAGTTATAAAAAAAGGACAGGTGTACTTTCTTTTTCAGCAAAAGTTATGCTGCTGGTGGTTTTTATCTGTGCACATTATTTTTTGCCAGCCAATGCAAGTGATAAATGAACTGGCTGGAACAAAAAATCTGGGGTACCAAGTTAGAATACCACCCGGTCGGTGAAGATATTGTATAAATGAAATTACGTCTTGTAAATATTAGTAACCATTTGTTGCATCCAAAATTACAACGATTTTTCTAATGCTAAGTAAATTTGCCTCATAAGAAGGACAACTTCTTTTGAGCAGGTGAAACTTCTTTTGTACAACAAACTCCGATTTTAAATTTTCACACATCAACGTAGTATTTACGGCAGAAAAAAAATTAAATGAAACAATCCTCCTTATACAATTATGGTCCTCTGCTGTTCTTATTCTCTACTGCTTCTACATCCAGGGGGATAGCCCTAACTTCGCCCTACGGGAATGATTCACAAATAACTGAGCTAAATCGTCGTCACCAAACAGTTCCCGTCGGATTTCAATCACATGCTCCTTTCTTTCATTTCTTTCCTCAGAGCTTATGTGCTCCCAGGATTTTGTCTGCGCACTTCAATTATATGATGAACCTCACCAATCCAGCGTTCACTAGACAGCGTGCTCGCCTGCTCAGCCAGAGGGCGGGGGTTCAATCCTGACTGCGGTGTCCGCGTTTCAATGGCGGTGAAACATAAAAGGCGCCCGTATGCTGCGCGATGCCAGTGCATGGTATAGAACCTCAGGCAGTCGAAATTACTAAGGAGCACTTCACTACGGCGGCTTTCATAAAGCCCACATGGTTCCTTATATTGGTTCTTTTGGTGATATAATTCGCAGTTCATCTCTATTCCATGTCCTGAACGCTGCAGCTTATATGCCTCTGTGTGCTCTCTACACGCCAGCAGTGGCGCTGCTATCCCCTCCCTAACTTTCTTACCCCGCCTCCTTCTCGTCTTTAAATCTCTTTTACAAAGGTTGGCCACATTTACTTTTTTGCTTTTCGCTTGTGTGAGCTCTTTTACTTTCATATACTTCCACTTTTTCCGGAGGCCGCTCCTCTACTAATTCCTAAATGTCTGCTGCTGTTTGCGAACTTCGTTGGGCGTTTAATTTTGCGATTACCTGTTGTGTTCTCTTGATTTCTCTTTTACTCAAGTATCGCATTTTTATACGAATAGGTTTATGGCCCCTAAAAAAACTACGCTGCCCTCCTTTGTCAATTTCTATTCGGTGTGGCACAAATAAATTGCTTCTTTCGTTAAGCAGAAGTAAAAGGTCTACTGGTTTCTAGAAAATTTTCACTATATTTCACTTCTACAGCTAGGCGCTTTATAACAACTACTAGGTTGTGCAGCTGATAGAGTTATAAATCAAATTTTGTTGAGCTGCGAAAAAATGTATTTGGTCAGACTGGGAGATGATTGAACGATATCTTAAGAGAGCACGCCATCAACGTAAAAAAAATGCGCGTGAGCGAAAAATCAGGAACGTCTTTTGGCAAGTAATTGACTATCAATAATTATTTACCTGGGCTTGAGCACACTCCTGTTACCAAGAAAAGAAAATATCGCATCACACGTGAATCATAGAATCAGAACTGATATGTTCTCTGGGGCAGGCCTGCGTAAGCTCCGCCTTATTTCCCTCTCCGAAAAAGAGCTCGCGTATTTGCGCACACGTATACGATGACCAAAGCTCGATCTCTATGCATGTAAGTGTGGAAATGTTCGCTATAAAGAATTGTTAGAAGTTCATCGCTCGCCATTGTCTTCCTGCGCTGTCCCCGTCTTTTGTGCGTTGCTTTGCGTGTACTGACGTGTTGGGTAGTGCGTAACGTCAGGAAGTTCGCCCTGCCAACTCTTCCTGGCGTCGCGCAGCTTCCATGGCCGCTACCGGAAGATCCGCCCCATTGGGAACACCCGCACACATCGGCAGCCGGTGGAGGGGCCGAGTAAGTGGGGCCGGCGGGGGACTAGTGACATTTCAGTGTGCAAATGTGATGAGACAGAGAAAGGAGCGAAAGCGCGGAAATTCAAATTTTACATATAGGTAACTCACCTTCCACAAAACACGTTAAAAAAATTCTTTCTGGAGGATATTTGTGTAGCGGCGTGCTTTAATATCCTTGGCATACCACAACTATATTGAGAGACCCTTTCGGAACCCTGTGAACAAATCTCACTGCAGGTTTGATTATTGATTTGCGATGGCTCCCCTTTCCTAAGAGACTATCCCTAGCCATATAGGTTAACTATAAATTGTTCCTGATACCGAAGCCTGTTCCTTATAAAGTTTTTTTTCCAATCAGTCAGTTGATTATTGTGCATGACGTTCCGTTCGTTGTTCTTTGATGTTGTCTCTCGCACCATGCCCAAACATATCCAGCGGTAAATAGCGGTTCTTCAATATCACGAGATGTGTCTTGTCAGAAAGTATACGTTCGTTTTCTCTTCCTTTAGCTGCTGTTCTGTTTCTAACCCCTTCAGTTTCTTCATGCCCCATTGCATTTTATGCAACTGAAGCTGTAGTTAAATTTATTTCATCTTTTTTTTCCTAATTTTAAATGCAATATTTCCTTAGTTTTAGCCTCCGTAATTACACTGTCTTCTCTGCCGCCACCTAATCCGGCGCAAGGTGCTTCTGCTAGCGTTTATCAAAGCTTCTGGGAGAAGAAAAGGAGCCAGCCTATCTTTTTTTTCCACCCTTGCACTCAAATAAACATTGCCTATACCAAAACATGCGCCAAAGTCGGCTCCTAGCCTTGCCCAGTTTATGTGTCCTGTTCTTGGCACTGCCCAGGTAGGCAAAACTTACCTAGCGATTCGCGTCATACACAACCGTCTTTACCGTTTCGCTAAGATCGTGCTTTGTATACTGCTCACACCACAATATGAGCTCGCTACGTCATTGTAAGAGCCTGCGATTTCCCGACTGGTGCTATTGGTTCGATGCTACTGCATCCCTGGCCTCGGTCGGGGCGACTACGCGGTAAACACCTCAACCTCTTAATAACAAACACATTTAAGCACAACACGTCGTCGAACTCCTCTTAGTGCACAGTATCGCTCTCTTCACTATTCCTCGCACACTGCACTCGTTAATGTTGACTTCTTTCAGCATTGGGATAGGGACCTTGAACGCGTGTGCAACAATGACACTCCTTCGCCACTCGCGAATGATTAGGAAAGTGAATGTTGAGATCTCTTGCGGTGTCGAAGAAAGCACACTAGGTGCGCTGTTGTCAGCACCGTAACCAAGGCACTGCCATCACAGGACAATGGCTCCAAATGAGGCTCCTACCTCCAGCTTGTCAGGTTAGCCCGAAGGCAAGCCCGCCTCATTAAAGCCTCACGTCGGTCGCTAGCACTCAATGAGCAAGATGGCGGAAATGAGCGCGTTGCTTGAGCGTCGTGTTGGTGCATACTCGAGGGTTTTTACACAACTTGCTAATCAGTCGGCACAATAGGAGGACTGTGCCTTGAGGGACCATGCGTTACTCTCCGAGATGCTTGTACCACATCGGCATGTCTTCTCCTAAATTAAACTGTAATTAACAAGGTCTTAAACATCACTGGATAATGAACGTCCTTGTTGGTCTGCGCTTCACGACCGGATAAAAAAAGGAAATCGCTGTTCTTGCCATAAACTTGCTGGTTAATATACTACGCAGTGCGAACAGACACAAAGTGACAGAACGGGAGGACTATTCCAATGCAGTGCGGACACATATGAAAGGATGGTCTGTTTTATTTAATCTGCAACATCGCGACTCCCACATCGCAATAAAGCTAGTACTGCGACCTGGTAAGCTGAAGAAGTTCTTCCTCAAAGCAGCTCTCTTAGCTGTTGAGGAAAATATTTTGTTCTTGGAAAAGCGGATCAACATGGCTTCACATCTTTGGATGCTGTGTGTGATTTTTGTAGTTGCTCAAGGCGCATACTCTCAAATCAAAAACCGTGTTTGCTAAGCATTTGGTGGGCATGACGTGGGCTGAAACGCTAATTCTGAAAGCAGTTCACTCGTCGGAAAACTAGTAACTCGAATGCGCGGACACAGAACATGGTGCATTTTACGTACGAGGAGGGTTTGCAAATCACAGTGATTCCTCTGTTGTCACCCTTACTTTACCCCTAATGGGGTACTGATAGCGTGGAAAAGATATAAGTGCCTGCAAGAATTGAAATTACCACAAACAAATAAAATTCTTGCAGGCGCAACTATGCTTCGAACTAGATGTTAAAAAAATAGGGTCATAGCAACGCATTATGCACACGCAACCGGTGTGTCTACGAACTTAAGCGCTTTCTCCAAAACTGATGACATTTTGACAATGCTATTTGTGCTAAGATGATATGGTCGACTCGATCGATATTCTTCTATTAAAATGGTGTGCTTTTACCGAGTAGGATATCTCCATAAGCAATGTAAACTTATCCTACTCACTTGTTCTGGTGGCTGATAACTTAGTTGTCAAAAGCACATCAAGTGCACTGAAGAACAAGAAGTAAATCACAAGGCATGAACGCGCAGTGCGTTTCCAAATCTAGTTTCTTGTTTCTGCAGCACCATGTCACTAGAGGAATGTACACCTGCTTGTTGTGAATCCTTGAGAGTAGTAACGGAAATAGCTAAATGTAAGAAAATAATATAATTTAGTGGTATTTATTGCGAACAGTTGGGCCCAGGTAGCCCCAAAAGACAACTAAGTTAAGGTTTTGCACACGCGGCCTGAGAGCTTGTCTGGGAACGCTGCCTGTCAACAGTGTCTCGATCCGTGTTTCCGTGACATATTTTTGGAGGACGTGCTCGGTTCTTTCCTTGCATATTCTGCACACCCCTCCTCGTTTCGTGGCAATATATGCATTTAAAAAGTATTTCTAAATTTCGTATGGATTTTTAGCACTGAAATAACTAAGGAATACGGCCCTAGACAGACATCAAAATGTACAAAAAAATGAAATCTTGACCCCGCAGAATGCAAAATAGTGTCTTGATTCTGATCGTATAGCATCAGAAAGATTGAGAGAACGGGTTTTCAAGTCACTTTTTTCCGGAACTATTTGACACTGGAAATAAACACTTAATTATGCTCCTCAAAGAGCTATCTGGTTATTTTAAGGCATAGAAAATAAAGGTAGGAATAAAATAAAGCGTCGACTTCTTATTGTTGTACTTCCGGTTAAGTTAGAAGGTCAAAAAGTTTAGGGCAACATACAGCCCGCCAGCGTTTCAGATACCAATTATCACGAAAAAAAATTCTGCCCCTACGAATGTTCTCTTTAAACCCGCCGATACACAGAGTTAAAGCAGAAATATATTTCATGAATAGCAAGAGGCATGCAGATAAGCAATGGGGAAGGATCGAAGAAAGAGGGGCGGGAATAGATAATATATGGCACTAATTGGGTACTTGGCGATGATACGCTAAGGTACAACTTACAGAGCATAAAACACAGGGGGTGTATGGGCTATGAGAGACGGCGTACTTAGGGCCTATGATCCGGGATCAGTACGACACCTCGGGTCATTTAACGTGTTGTTACATCACACTCCACACGGGCGTTTTACATTTCAGTTTTATCGAAATTCTACCCTCGCGTCCGGGATTCGACCTCGCGACCTTTGATTAGGCAGCCGAACGCCATAGCCACTAAGCCATCAAGGAGGGCAGGGAAGAGGAATTAGGTGGGTAAAGCGAGCAAGTTCGCAAAAAAGGCACTCTTGCATGAGTTTCATTGCGTAAACATTACAAATCGATCTTTGCAGTCCAAGAGCATGCTGCTATTCTGCATCTACGTTAAGTTCCTTTCTGCCTTTTCAGTACTATACATTGAACATAACGGTTTTCCTTCTTTGTGTAGAAGGCAGTTCTGAATAAAGCAGTTCTTTAGGTTTTTCGGGTGTTATGGAAAATTTTCTCGAATTTTGCGTTCTTAACAAGACACTGGGCGTCTATACGACATGTTTCATGAAGTGACTTAAAAACCTTGACGTTTCCACGCTGCGAGCATAAACAATGCGCAGGTAAATGGTTCAGAAATTTATGATTGGGCGAAGTGAACGTTCTCGAAATGCAATGAGAGAGACAATGCTCTGCAAGCATATATGTCTTCTATATTTACACCTGCTATGACGTTGCTTGAACTCGCATGAAGTAGGAGATGCGATTATGTCACATTCGGCAATATATATATATATATATATATATATATATATATATATATATATATATATATAATTTGTCTGTTCTGTTATGGTACTTATCCAATCAGGACGATTGTTGAGATTTGTTATCATCATCATCACCAGCCTGATTAAGACCACAGCAGTACAAACGCCTCTCTCATACTCATTCATTGCACTTTTTCCTATGCTATGTACGACTGCCCTATCCCCGCAAACTTTCTAATATCATACCTGTTGCATAGATACGCATCCAAACGGCTAGCCATATGTGCATCAAGATTTCAATACGCGGACAACATCTTTCGGAAACGCGGTTTGACAGCCATTTGAATGACCCATAGGTACATCTTATTGGAGTATGAGGGTTCCGGTGGGCGCACGACAGATCAAAATTTCATAATGCAACAGACTGGTCTCCATCGTCTGGGTGTGTTTTGCGTGCTCTCGGTGTGCACATTATAACGTGCCAAGGTTGACAAATCAACATTCAGTCGTTATTCTGATAACTTTGTCGATCAAGCGCGATGCTGCCCGTGTTACGCTGGGATCAATCTTCAGAAATTACAAAATTTAAAACAAGAAAAAACATTAAAAATACTATGCTCTCCACTATGCCAATCACTAGGGAGCTAAAAATCTGATTCGCTTGCATCGAACTTTCCTGGAGTGTCGCCACAGGTCTGCGCTGCATCACAGAAAAGCGAAGGCACAAAGAACTTGACGGACATGCTGGCTTTTCAGTTACTATACACCCAACATAATTCCTTTTCAGGAATATTAAGAAATGATCTCCTAAGGCATTTTTGATTGCACTACCTCATATAAATCAAACTGTGCGGCGGTAAATGAAAAGGTACGCCGGGAAGCTAAACTCAACAAGCTAGGCGGGTGTATATAAAGAACGCATTGCCGAGACTTATCACGCACGAAGTTTTGTTTACACGTGGAGGCGGTTAGTACTGCGTTGACACCTGATGAGCAATAAAGCAGCCTTCTTGATGTCTACGTTATTTGCTGGGGTCCTGGTACGGAATATTTTCCTCTAATTGCTATCCTTGCCGTGTTCTGCGAAACAACTGTAGTTCGTAGCTCTTGACGCTGTGGTTGTCGTACACGTTTCGCTTTTTTATAATTATCAGTAGTTAATTGTTTATTTGAAGCTTATCAGTTATAACTGCACTGGACACAGTAAGATTAAATGACCGATATTTGAACTGAAAACGTTCCATAGTCAGCACAAGTAAAAAGCTCGCGGAGCTTACACTTTCATCTTTTGCAGATGGAGTCCGTGGACTTGATTGAAGAGAGTCCAACAATCACCGTTTTTTTTTCAGCTGCCGGCCGTTAGGCTACTAACGAAGCTGCTTCTCTGAAAATCATGAAGCACTCATTTGGACCTGAATAAAAGGCCAATTTAGCTTCACGCATTTCCTAAAGAACGTTTGTATTCTTTCTTGGAAAACATGTTTCACATTTCTGCGATCACATTCCGACTATCAAGGAACGATCGTTACTTCCTGCGTTTCCTGGGCGTAGTAATATGTATTGTGGATTCCTCGACTTCGCTCTTGCATTCATGACACAATTAACAGGATAATAAGAAATTGTACTGAAATGAAACTAATCTTGACACTGAATCAGTGCTTCAGCGCTTTTAAGAAGTACGTTTTAAGCATGCTCGTGAGATTGGGTTAACCCGACAAACTTCTGGGAAGCATGTGCTAAAACATGCTCACCAATTTTGCTTAACTTTTT
This sequence comes from Amblyomma americanum, assembly GCA_030143305.2. Lineage (NCBI taxonomy): Eukaryota > Metazoa > Arthropoda > Arachnida > Ixodida > Ixodidae > Amblyomma > Amblyomma americanum. The sequence goes on from JARKHS020015001.1 coordinate 9,907, forward strand.
GAGCTTAGTTTTCAGTTTCTTTGTATCTCAGAGTTTTCTCCTCAACGAACAACAGCAAACGAAATATCCTTTTAGCAGCAGTCCTCTTCGTTCTTCTTTGGTGTTCTTTGGCGAACGCGAATACTCTCTCAGGGTTATTGGCCACCGTCTTCCCGGAAAAATAGTCTGGCAAGCTATATTTCAGTGCTTCGGACAAACTGCCAATACCTCCCCTCCTTTATTGCCAGAACAGGTGAGTTATAGCAACTGTCCGATGTGCTTTTTTCGCTTGTGATTGAATGCCAGTTTATGCGCAGCAGATTGCGCGCAGAAGCCGCACTGCACGTTTGGATGGGGTGCACTGACAGGGAGGAACAATCCATGCAGCCTGTAAGGATAACAGAACAAGCGGATTCGTAGCGCCCAAACGTTACGAAGGTGGAAAATTTAGGAATAGGATTACAGAGAAGATTGATTTGTTTTCGATTGGGATTGTTGTAATGAAATACAATTGACTGTATGGGGAGTGCCTTCTGGAGGTTCAATTCGCAAGCAAGGTGCACGTCTGCACCTTGTTTGAGAAGTTTCAAGAGTTCAATACTTAATCTTTTACAGCTATGGCAGTGGCTTCTGATGTAGTGAATTTTTTCCTCCCTTTGCACATGTTCCCTCACTGGTGTAGAAAAAATAACTAGTAAAATCTTGTAGGAGCACTGTGGGCCACGAAGCTCACGGCATAGAAAAACAAGCGTTTAACAACTTTATCGCGTTGAAATCAGCAGCGCCAATAACTGCTTTTTGGGAGTTTGTTTATATACGCAGACATCAATCAAGAACATTTGTGAATTGATCAACATGAAGGAGTGCAACCAATGCATTGATTCTTTAGGAGGTCCATTCAGAAAAGATGCCAACCAGGAAAAATTTAGAACCCAACAGGCTCAGCTGAAATGTTTCCATGGAACACATAAACAAAACACTCCCAAAAGTTTGTCTGACTTTTCAAGAATTTTTAAGGCTTGCATACAAACAAGGCGAAAATTAGCCGAAATAAAGGCATTTATCAAAAACATTAAGGCGCGTTTTTCCTGTACGTACGTCTTCGTGGATTTCAGCCTCGCAATCGTGCTGTGCACTAGATAGCTCAGAAAAACTTTTAAACCACGATTTCATGTCATCTGCTGATGATAGAGCAGTAGTTATAATTTAAGGTTTTGTAGCGAAAAAGCTCACCCTGCGACCAACGTCTGCTGATATGCGAATTTTATGGAGATTCCAAGGCTAAAGGTGATTAGGCTAGTGGTACAATTAGAGGTATATCCTAAAAATTTGGTTTAGAATAGTTTTTTTACCATAGCCTTTCAGTCGACTATATTATTATGGAAATAACAACCAGATTTTCCTTCACGTCTTCCATGTACAGAAGTGCTAAGTGTGCGCACCTAATCGCATGCCGTCAAATTTTCAACAAGTTTAGACCTTTTCGTATTCCGCAAGGGACGAGAAAAATGGCAGTGTGATCAATAACTCGTCGCTCATCAAAAAAGTAATCTTAAGTACATAATCCCGTGCAGCTGAAATATGTCAATGCTATATTTTTTTGCTATCGATAGAAAACAGAAACCCTCTCAAGTAAAATGACGTAGAAACTTAGATAAACAAATTTGTTTTATTCTTGGCCTTTCCCGCTCATATACTGCTTTCGAGTGTTACAGGACAGTGTAATAAATAATTGCATAATTACATAGGTCTTGAAATGAGTATATTAATATTAAAGAGTGACTGAATAGAAAACATTGCGCTATAAGGGGCACTGATATCTGATCATTACTTCGATGACTGCGCTCATAGTAGTAGATTCATCCTGTTTTCAAACCAACGCACGCAAAATAAATCACACGTTCACTGTATTCCTCAAGTTCTTTCAGAATATTCCTGCAGGCAATGAAGTCATCCCACGCCCACATTACATTTGGGACCATAGCCGCCCAGATGCTGTTAACTCGGAAAATGATCATAGTACAAAAATCAAGCAATCTTTTTAAACACGGCTCGCTAATGTACGCTTTGGTGTGGTTTTTGGTGTAGAACGTCCCAAAGCGACTCGGGCTACGAGGGACGCCGCAGTGAAGGTCTCCAGAAATCACGATAACCTTGGATTCTTTAACACCGACATCGCACAGTAAACGGGTAGCTAGAATTTCGTATTCTTCGAAATTCGACCGCCGCGGCCAAGATCAAACCCGCGTCTTTCGAGTCAGCAGCCGAGCACCATAACCATTGAGCCACCGCAGCGGCTACTCGCGAAAGTAATGATTTTTTGAACCAACCGGCGACAGTCACATAAACCCCCGAATGCTGAAATCAGCCACAGTGTAAAAAGATTTATCATTGCAAAGCATTCTTTATAATTTTAAATAATGCATAATGTTTGTTTTCGCCGTTGTTGTCACAACTCATGTTATTCTGTGCTGCATTGAAGCCTCAGAAGTTATAAAGATTAACAAAAAATAGTGCAGCTCACTGATCACACGAAAATTCTGTGGATTGGTATTACAGGAAGGTGAGGTTTTTTTCAACCTGCCAGGTCTGAACTCCCCGTAGCCTTAGCTCTGTAATATCCAGGTGTCCAGATATGTGCGGCCTCTTGAACGACCAATTCGCCGCCGGGCGTATGGACCCTCTTACTGTTTACATCACTAAGTACTCGCACATATTGAACTTTCGCGCGCATGCACAGTAAGCTGCACCTGGGACATCCGTCAGTCGAAATGCTTCTGCCCCATGCCTGGTTCCATGCGACTGCCTCCAGGAGGCTAGATTTCAAAATATGTATGTAGCGCGAAATTCCCCAGGCATGCTCAGAGCTGTGGAATTCGTGTGCCCCCGAGAGCATTTTGTGATTGTGATTGTGTTTATTTATTGATGACTTTTCAATACAAGGAAAAAGCGAAAGGAAAGCTAAAAGCTACTAGCCTGACGAGGCCCTCCCTGCGCATGCAGTTTCGACAGCATTACAGAAAACACACACACCTGATGTTGCAATCTACACAGTTCTATGCCATGCAGGATCCAGTACATATCACTATACACAAATATGCACAACACATTTTTTCCCGTAGATGTGACAAGAAGAAAAGAGGGAAAAAAATACGAACACAGACGCAAAGCTCAGTTATCGTGTTAAACATATGTGCATATAAAAATAAAAAAAGGAAAGCAAAGAAAGGCAATATTCAAAACACACAGTAAAGAAGCACTGTTTGACAGACGCTACACACGACATTAAGAGAGAAGTCACTGGTAGAGAACTCCTTTCTCGATATAGCGTTTTTACAGTTTGTTTCTTCATTGATTTGTTTAGGTCGACATTATCTCGCAGTTTGTTTAGAAGCACCGGAATATAGTAATTTAAATGGTGTTTGCAGTACAGTGTAGCGGGAAAAAATTGAACATGTTACAAATCAAACATTGAACGTATTACAGAGAAAAACAAAGAAAATGAGGCTGAGGCCTCGTCAGGCGCTACAGGCCTTATGCCCCAGCTTCCTGTTTCTGCGTAAGGAAAAAATAGTCTTTGAAGAAGTCTGAAGTCCAAAAGCTGTTTGCCATAATTCATGCGCGTTCGATGCTTTCTGCGCTCTTGCCTCCGAATGGCGAGCGTGTGTGTTTCAGCGCGGCTTCTACTTACGTGACGTTTTTGTTTTTGTACATACTGCAATAACTTGAAAAATAAACTTCATCAGCTCTTAGCAGAGAATACTTTAAAAACAGTGGACCTGTTGATAAGTCTTGTGGGTGTCCTGTATACCTTTCAAGTAACCGAACTACGCGCTTCTGTAAATTTAGTATTCGGAGTTAATTTTTCATAAAGGTTGTATCCCAAACCAAATTGCTGTAGTAAAGTCTGGAATAAAAGAGAGTACATTAAAGATAAATTTTAAGCCACAAAGCCACAAAGGTATAAGTGAAGTTTTTGCATATAGGCAACTGAGCGATCTACTGAGCTTCAGAGCAAGATTATCAATGTGAGTGTTCCAAGACAAGTTTTCTTGAAGCCATACGCCTAGAAAGTTTTGCTTCACCTCTTGCTTTAATCGAGTGCCCCGAAATGTAATATGAATATATATTTTCATTGGCTTACAATTGAAGCGAATATATTTGGCTTTATTAGTATTCAACTGTAACCTGGTGGCAAGTGACCAGTCAAAAAGTGACTCCATATATTTATTAACAATCTCCTGAAGCTCCGTAAGGGTGTGTGCCGTGAAGAAAGTATTCGTGTCCTGTGCGTACATTATTAATTTATCAGAATTATTGATGCTACAAAGATCCTTCTTATAGACCAGGAATAATAATGGTGCAAGAATAGAACCTTGAGGAGCATCTTGTTTAATTACTATTTTTTTAGTAGTTTCTTGGTGGACGCTTACTTATTGAAGCCTATTGCTTAAGTAACTTTCTGTCAGTTTAAAAACAACGCTGCGCACACCGTATCTT
>JARKHS020015002.1:5000-141043 GCA_030143305.2 Amblyomma americanum
ACAGAAAAAAAAAGAAGACTTTTTGTACTACTAAGCATTCAGACAGCGGCAGTGCATGGGATATGTATTTTTATGCCACTAGCGAGTACAAAAAATCTTTACATACCACCAAACACAACTTTTTAAATAACACTCTGCCCTCTGTGCTTCGCAACGACCTAGAAAAGATCTGGAAAACTACCAATCCTTCCGTTTCAACCAATATATCTTTGTACCGACGGCTGCAATGAACCTGAGAATGAAGTTGCTGATGTGCTGAATAATGCATTTTCCTCTGTCTTCACTACTGAGACCCTGCTAAGCCTCCCATTGCTAATCCCGAATGGTATCTCTAATGGCATTCATAAACTAAAGGATTCTTCTCCGGCGTGAACTGATGGCATTAATGCTGAAGTGCTTAAAAATACTAACCATGTCAGCAGCTTTTTTTCCCCGCTCATATTCATATTTCAGCAGTCGCTAACTTCTGGTACCATTCCCGCTGACTGGGGGATTGAGAAGGTAGTTTCTGTCTATAAAAAAAAGGTAACCGCTCGAGCCCCAGTAAATACCGAGAGATATATATCACAAGTGGTTGTTCAAAAGTTGTGCATATTATTTATTCTCAAGTTGCAACTTTCCTATCATCCGTCAGCTCCCCCCCTCCCCCGACCAGCATGGCTTCCGCCAGAGCCACTTCAGTGAATGCTAGCTTGCTGTTTTAGTTCATGATTTTCAAAGCAACCTTGACACCAACTTCTAACTGCAAACCCAACAATTGTTGACAAAAGCATTTTTGAGCAGGAACAAGTTCATGAGCGCAATTTTTTCATATATTGAAAAATTTCATAACAACCAATATACCTCACATCTTCCGTGTCGGCAGGTTTGCATTTTTTTTCGATTATCGTTAAAAGCGTTCCACACTAGTTTTCTATATATGTCAATCGTAACTGCTGGATGTCAGCGATGGAAACACCATAAAAGAAAGATTCTGCCCCATATCGGAGAAACGGACCAATACCTTCCATATCTTAAAGTTTTCCAAATTTATGAAGTTTTTGTCCAAGAATGTTGGACATGATAAACACTGACGCCTTTTTTTAGATTTTGAGAAACCTTTTGGCAAAGTCCCGCATCGTCAGCTGCTACTCAAACTGTCAAAATCTTAACTTACAGCCTAGTGTGCACGCCTGGAACAGTAATTTCGCAACCAGTCGTCTCCAGTTTGTTGTAGACAATTCCCATTCATCCACTCTCTCCCATGTCCGGTCAGATGTTCCTGAAGGTATTGTACTAGGCCCCTTACTTTTCCTCATTTATATTAATGGTCTACCAGATACAATAACATCTAACATACGCATGTTTGAAGGTGATTGTGTGATATACCATTCCATAAATAATCTATAAGTTGTTACCGCACTGCAGAACTATATCCTCAAAGTGCAAGAGTGATGCGATATCTGGCTCACGAAACTGAAATGTCAATAAAACCTCTTTTATCTCTTTCCCCCACCGACGTAATTACTCTTCTCCTAACTACCTCCTTTACGGTTCTCCTATAACTCAAACCGACCCTATCAAGTATCTAGGTATTCATATCTCCAGTGGGTGATAATGGTGCTCGGCTGTTGACCCGAAAGACGTGGGCTCGATCCCGGCCGTAGCGGTCGAATTTCGATAGAGACGAAATTCTACAGGCCCTTGTACTGTGCAATGTCAGTGCATGGGAAAGAACCCCAGGTGGTCGAAATTTCCGGAGCCCTTCACTACGGCGTCCCTCATAGCCTGAGTCGCTTTGTGACGTTAAACCCTTATAACCATAAACCATATCTCCTGTGACCTATCCTCTTCCAGTCATATTACTTATATAGGTAACTCTGCCAATCACGTCCTTGGCTACTTACGGCGTAACTTTGCCATAGCACGGCCCTCTGTCAAGGTAATCGCTTATGTATTGCTTGTCAGACCTATACTAGATTACGCACATTCTGCTTTCAGTCCTCAGCAAACTAACCTAATTTACTGGAATCTATTCACAATCGTGTTCGCGATTCATTTTTTTTCTCGAATTGTTCTTATCTCACTAGTATAACATAAACAAAATCCAAACTTGAACTTCGTATTCTAGCGTTCAGCAGCAAGTTATATAGCTCGCCTTTCTCTTCATCATAAGTTTTTTCTCAGCTTGCCACCCGAGAACGTGTTCATCAGCCAAGCCCATCTTTTATCCCGTCATAGTCCTTTAAAAGCAGTCTATCGCCAGCGTGTTCATACCGCAACTGTCCAACAATCATTTTTTCTTCGTACTGTCTTGGACTGGAACAAACTCCCGGTAACTCCGAATCCTTAACACATCTTCAACAGTTCCGGACTGCCATCGGAAGTTATTTTTTGTCATAAGTGCCGTACTCACCGCCCGCCCATCATGTAATATTCCTTAAATGGGGCCTTCGAGAGGCTAATAAATAAAAAATAAACTAAAAAAACTACTGCTTGTATCATTTCAAGCAAACTCCACCAGCCTCCCGCTGTGGCGGCGCCAATTGGAGCCTATTTTTTTTGTAGGAATACTTATTAAACTTGGCGCATTCGACTTCTACGAAACTCTTATGAAGCCGCTCGAAGCTCACGTCCGGCCGTTTGGGCTCAGCGATTATTTACAAGACAGCTGTCGCAAATTTTCTGGAAGATCAACTCATGCCTTAAAGGCACAATTTCGAAAGCATTACTGCTGAAATCCAGTCCCATTTCGCGAGACACACATGAACAGCACGGTCTTGAAGCGGTGATTCCTGCTGGCGACACCTACTGCTGGGACACAGGAAACGCGCTGTACCCGGCGTTAAATGCGTTCTGTCGATGCTATTGTGGGAAACTGAATACTTAAAGGCTCTCTTTCACAACCTCGTCTGCTCAATGGGAATTCAGCATGCAATGCCTTTCGCTCTGTCTTCTATAAACACAGTAAGCATTGAATTCAGACCTTTTCCAAGTGTTCTGAAAGAGTGCTTGGTCTTGACAACTTGAGGACTCCTTTGCAATCTGGCACAGCACTAAAAACAGAGACTGTCACGACAGTGAAAGCTCATGGAATAATTTTTTTATATACAACTGATCAACTCTTTGATGCAAGAATACCTAGAAGCTGGGCACTTCTCGGACACTCTTCTCGGTGCGATCTAAGCGCACTACGGACTATGTGCAAGACTGCCATTCTTTCTGATGTGACCAAGAGAGAAATTCGTGAAGGATTCCGGTTTTCTCCTGTTCGAGTTCGCAGAAAGAGAGCATGTGGTAACTATATTTCTGAAAGGAATGTCACAACGTCACCAGCTGCACTACATCAACACGCCAAGGTGCTGATATCTTTATTTGTCCGATTGGCTTCCGACTGAAAACTGCAGACATTGTGTTAAAATTTTGAATTTCCGTAGGACTTTTTATCTGCTATAATTTGTTGCCTCTAGGCCAATTTTATTATATATTTATTCACATATACTTTAAGCGGCTATTGCTTGTTCTCAAGTCTGCCAATCATTGTAGTTTTAGAAGCAGATTTTTTACATTGTTTTAAACAGCAAACCACGCAAGTGTTTTTTTTTTATGTAGCATAATTGAACGGCCACGAAGCACACTTGGAATGAAGACATGAAGAATCGTTATGACAACTGTGAAGCAAATGGCTCTAATTCCAACTCGTCTCGCCGTGGTGGTCACTGCTAATCAGCACATCCGGATTCATTCATATAGCAGCGGTGAATTTTAAGACAGTCTACAAGGAGCGTTGTTCTATTCAATTAACTTTTATTCGACCGAAAGGAAATCGCTGAATGCGCTAAGAGACAATGAAAGTAAATATGCAAGATGGTTATCGCAGTTCCACGACTGCCGCTCTGGAACCAGTGGAATTGCTTAATGGTTGTGATACGCATAACTTTGGCATTATTACTCCAAACTAAATTATCAAAACTTGGAAGTTAGTAAAAAAAAACAGAAATATTGGGGCGTGTGTTAAACGTGCTGACGGATTTAATCTTGCCTATTATCGTCGTCACCTACCCAAAGCGGAAAAAAAATTAAGATATATTTTCAACGAAGCTCAGTGGTGTTCTTTGGCGCCAACGTCCACGACCTGAGAGTGGGATAACTCCCTTAGGGCATTTGGCTTACGTCGGCCCTTCCGTCAGCAGCTGGCGGCTCTCTCCTGTCGTCGCGCACCTCCCATGACCATATGGGCTGGTGCGTGGGCCGGGAGGGACGAATCGGACCAACGGTGGCGAGGCGGCGGCGACCGCGGCGGCGCCTGGCGGGACTCATAAAAGGCGCCGATCCAGGCGCCTCGGCTGCCAGAGTAGCGCAGATATTTCACCGGCGAGTCAGCGGGTACGGCATCAACAGTCGTGTAGGTGCTGCTGACACTGCGGCCATTTCGGATACGACCGGCAGAGGAAACGGCGGGAAAATATAGGGCGGCCTTCGCTGCATCTCCCTAATTTCAGGAAAGAATTCTCACTTAAGAGGGCGAGTGCACTGAGCGAGTGCAAAAACTTCTCCCCAAAGTCCCGAGAAAGTCCAGGACAGGAAGTGTGGAACAGCGGCGCGTCCGGCAGTCGCGGCGGGCGGTTGGTTGAAAACAACCTAGTGCTGTCGGCTCCTGCTTCTCGAGCGGACTGACCAAATCTCGGACGGCGCCTCCTCCTCCTCCTCCTCGTTTTCCCTAACTTAGTGCGGAGGGAGGCAGCAGGTCGTGCTCTCCCGCGGATCAGCTGCCGGCGTCACGAAGAGGGCGTGTGCGCGCGCTCCTCTCCCGCGAGTTTTGGGGAGCTACCGCCGCATCCCGCGCGGGCGCACCGGACGCCGCCGAGGGAGGAGCCCCGCAAACGGGCGCGCGCGGATCCCCAGGGAGAGCAGCAGCAGCACGCGCGCAGCAGACGCCGAGACCGCGCCGCACGGAGCGCACGAAGAACCATGCTGGCGGCGCGAGGCATGTCCCTGGTGCGTGTTGGGCTCCTGCTGTGCTGCGCCGCCGCCGCCCGGCAGACCGGTGTCGCCGCGACGCCCCTAGGGGGAAAGGTGAGTCCCCACCCTCTTTTCCCGGAAAATTTGTAGACAGCGCTCTTTTGGGTGACAGTTGGGAAATTTGTGCGCGAAGTTTTCAAGCAGGGTCCTGGCAATTTTGAAGACTTGTTGACAAATAGGTGCGCGTTAACTCCAGCCAGAAGGATGCCTTCCGGCTTTTGCGATAGCAAACGCTCTCCTGATTTGCGTTTTTGTCAATCCTTCCTCGTGATTATCATACATTCTTGGATACAGTGATAAGTTACCTAAACTTTCTCATGCGATACATCACCGAGTCACACCTTCGGTTACCTCAATGCAAAAAAAATGTAACGTTGTTTCCACGAGGGCCGGTGCTTTATCGCAGGAACACCGAAAATGAGAGGTTTGACAACTCAACAAAGTACTTTTTTACAGGCATATTTTTAGCGCAAAGGACGGGACGAGATACAGACTTTGTCTTTCTATTGCTACATGGTTTTATTCTCGCACAATGTATGATTGTAATTATCGACGATGCGTTACGTTAATTTCACAAAGACGATGGTAACATCTGGTGAAATGTGCTCCTCGATTAAGGCCGAACGATAGTTTTTGAAATGAACCTATTTCACTGTCGCTACTTCCAAATTCTTAAATTTTCGCGGGATTTCATCGTGCATTCGGACAAACAACTCGAACATTTGTACTGAGAACGAAAACAAACGATCCATTTTTCAGAAGAATGAAACTTCTGGCAACGTAAGATGGTTTGCCAAATCAGACATAAGCTCAGAACTTTTGCAGTTACTCATTTTTTTTGCGGGTAATGCAAATCTCTTACGAAAATTGATAAACTTCAAGTGTAAGCTCCTAGCCATATTTGTTCCTAACTTTTGTTTTTGTTTTCAACGTGCGATGATCATTGCTAGTTACAAACATTTCAGAAAAACACCTGAGTACTTGAGCGTTGCAACAACTGGTTATTGCCCAAGAAAGCCAGAGCTAATATTTACTTAGAGTACCCCAAGGCACCTATTTAACATTGAAAAAAGAAAAACACCAGTGCTAAATTTTGTTTCTGATTGCATAGCCTAATCGCAAAATGATTTTTTTTTTTCCAAAATAGTTCGCTTTTGCTTCTTCAAAGAGATAGACGCCGAGGAATCCAACAGGCTGAGAAAACGTGCAGAGGCGTGTCGCTCGCGGCTTTGCTTGAAAAGTAGCATCGGGTAACATAGGGGATCATATGCGCGTCATCCACGCTTGGAACGGGTGCAAATGTTTAGGTTTAAACTTCGTAGTCATGATACAACCAAAATGACCGAGAAGTACCTGCTCGCGTTATTATCACTCAGCGTTGTCTGCATACTTTCTCTTGATTTCTCCTGCAATTTGATTATTGCTAGATCTTAAACAAGCGCGTGCCAACGTCCTTGAAGGTGAAGGGCTGACAGGCAAAGAAAAAAATTTCTTATGCGGTGATCTGACGTTTTAATTTAGTTGTATCAAGTGTCGAAATCTGACACATATATCCTCTGAAAAATAATGGCGTCTTTCTCACCCAATTTCAGTTTTTGTCCTGATAAAGAAACAATATTTTGAAAGCGAAATCGAATAGCCGGGGACCTTCTATTTATTATTTTTTATTTTCCGTCGTTTTCTGAAGAAGACAATGCTTTATGTTTCCCAAATCCTTCCCTAGGCTAACTCACCGGAAAATCCAGTCGACATGAAGACGAATGACGCGGGTATTTTTTTATCTTTATCTTCTTTATATCATCACTTCCACAACAGGTATGAATATCGTCGCCTCTCCCACATTTTGGGCCATGTATTCAGCGGTGCGTGAAATCGCTCCCCTGTACGCCAGCCCCGACTAAAGCGGCTTCCGGCCCTTTCGGAGGCGTCCGAACTGCGTCAATTTACCCGACAGACGAAAACGGCGCTCGGTACACATCTGCACGTGTCAGCCGTCTCGTTACGCACGGCGGTCGCGATGTTTTGCAAAACAGCCTGGCGCACGTCCCAGCGTTGCTCGCTTCGTTACGCTTAAGCTCGCTATAACTACAAACGACTGTTTGCGCGGGGAGGAAGACTAACCTGCGCTCCCGATGGAGAATGCCTGATTTTAATTGTCCTTCGGTCGTCCCAGTTGTCCCCATGTGACTTGGAACTGATTATCTGTCTTGAATAAGGGGATAACAAACAATGGCATAATACGTAATGTAGCTTTGTGATCTCAGAACGAACCATCGGAAGAGGTAGGAAAAACTTTTTTCCTGTTGCCTTGTGCTCGAAGAAACAGGACGTAAGGCGAGATCGAATGCAGTAAACGTACTCGGCTGCGTTTGGTGATTTGGCGACAGTTTTGCAACTCTGCTACATTATCAACTAAATATGCGCACAGAAAAGTAGACAGGGCCTTTTGGTGGCTTGTAAATTTGTATTGTTTAGTTTACGGGGGTTTAACGTCCCAAAGCGACTAAGGCTATGAGATGGTTTACGCAAAAAGCGTACAGGCGCTAAAAGACGAAGACAATCACACTCAAGACAGGACAGGCGCCAAGTTGGCGCCTGTCCTGTCTTGAGTGTGCTTGTTTTCGTCTGTTAGCGCCTGTACGCTTTTTGCGTAAACCATGTCAAGCTACAACCGACTAGCTCAAATGAAAGTCTTGCTGCAAGGCTATGAGAGACGCCGTAGTGAAGGTCTCCGGAAATTTCGACCACCTGGGGTTATTTTACGTGCACTGACATCGCACAGCACACGGGCCTCTAGAATTTCGCCTCAATTGAAATCGAACCCGCGTCTTTCGGGCCAGCAGCCGAGCGCCATAACCACTCAGACACCGCGGCGGCTGTAAGTTTGTATTGTATAATTAACCACGCTCGACAAGCCCGGCCTTAAAACACGCTGATGAGCATTTCAAACACCAGGTTTGTTTTAACTAACGTATACTCTAGAATGAAAATGGACACAGAAAAATAATTCCATAAATGAACGACGGCACTATTCAAGACTGGAAAGGCAAAAAAAATATATTTGCAAGAACGCATACTCGTAAGTATAATACGTAACAGTCTAGTGCGCGAGATGATAAAAGCTTGCCTCTTCATTTAGCATGCATAAGCAAGACTTTTCAGCCACGAAAGCAACCCGATTGGCATCTTTTTGTTCGCGGCATCCGCAGGCGAAACGCCTGAATGAAGGATTTTGCTATCTATGGGGAAGATAACACAAGCGTGCATTTCAAGAGAGGCAGCGGCCCTCTCTGCAAGAAGCCCCGCTCCTTGGGACTTTTCGCACTGGCGTGAAGTGCAACAGCAACTTGGCAATGCTTTTCTAGTATCGCGTTTTCATTATATAAGCAAGGGAAGTGAAAAGAAAAAAGTCCTTTTCAACCCCTCCTTGAGCGCGGTGTAACAATCGGCAATTTTTTTTTGTTCTGTTTTAACATATAATATGAAGCTGCATGAACTGCGGTGATAAAACTGCCTGAAGCTCTTGACACGGTTTGTTAAATTGAAATGATGTTTTTTCGATATCCCATCGAAGACTGCATTAAATATGATTCGCAGTTCGCTAGTTTCTTCAACCGTTTTTTTTTTGATCAGCAACTTTTTTTTTTAATCCGTGAAATATACGGCAATGGGGTTCGTGCGGGTGGAGTGTGCGGCATGGCGTATATTATGTCCGTTGTATTAGATAGCGAGTAAACCAAGTTAAATTTTATCAACTAGCTGACTTTTGATTTTTTATTTTTATGACACACTAATGTGGGGCGGCGAATCATAGGCGAACCAAGTTTGTAACGTTTGTAAATCTACATTGTGGTTCGAGGCGTCTAACGCGGAATTATACGCTCAAATCCAGCTGATGCAGAAACCAACGCGCGAGACGTGCCGGAAATAGCATAGCCGGACTTCACGGTGGGGAAATGCGTTTAAAGGACAAAAGTTACAGAGGGAGCTTAAAAGACTATCTATGCATGCTTTGAATGCGAGAGCATTTTCTTATTGTGAGCTCTGCTGAGAGGTTTACTAAGGATTTCTTCCTTTCTAGTGACACATCTACTCATTAGCATACAGTAGTAAGGAAACGCATGCGCTGTGTTGACATTTATTTGCTAGGGAGAAGCACGGTTTCGTGGCCTATTGGTTGCGTGCTCTCCTCGCAGTGTGAAGGTTTGTTGGTTCCATTACCCGAAGCATTATGAGAATTTTATTTTTCTTTGCTGTAGGCATCACTTTTTGTAGTATAATGCTGACGTCATGCGAGAGCATGGTGGCGTCACTGACAACACCGCCGGGTTTCGTGGTCGACGAGTCACATAATGCTTTTGCACTAAAAATGAAGAAGCGGTGCAATGCGTCCAGCCGACCAGTGTATTCTTTGCGCCGCCTTAATAAAATGCCAACACTCATGGAAGGAGGCAACGCTTCAAGCGCACAGTCGGGACGCCAAAAGATACGGTATTGCATTTCGCACTGTCCAGCGGGGAAGTGAAGCTGGCGGAAATGCATCGGTTTGCATGACTTCACTCACGACTGCTTTCTCCGCTTTAATTGCACCAGGAACGCATCGTAATCCCCTGTATTGGAAGTCTGCATGATTATGCTGTGTCAAATGGGTGAAACCGCCGCAGTGACCCAATCGCTGTGCGCTCAGGTCCTGAGCCGTAGCACTCGGATTCTAGGCCGGCCGCGTTTATGTGGAGGAGAAACGCGCAAAGCGCCCTTGTGCTGTGTGACGTCAGTGAACATTAAAGATTACCAGGTGGTCGAAATACTCCGGATGCCTCTACTACGATGCAACGTTTTCTATTTCTTCTGTCACTCCTACCTTCATCCCTTCTCTCACGTCTCGGTTGAGGTGGCCACCGTGAAGTGAGACAACTCACACCTTTTCATTTGAAAAAAAGTTAATTTTTAATTGGCCGAGTCGCGAGCACCAATAAAAGAACGCTGTGAGTCAGGTGAGCGTCTCTCTTAGTTTAGTGTGGAGTTTTGTTTTTCGTGTTTGAGAGCGCCCCGGTTTGAAGTGAGGCTGTACGCTTTTAGGCCATTTCCAGCGTCTATATAGGTATCCGGTGTTTCGCGACCGGATGCCGAAATGCATATACTGACCACAATGCCGATATGAAGATTTGAAAAAATCTGGTTCCTCCTACAACGTTGAAGGCCTCCAATTGCGCAGTACAATATTCTACCCTGAAACCGTATTTTTCAGAATATATTAGTTCATTAGAGTTAACTACTTAATGTTTAGACAAACTACCGCGGAAATAATATCCGCCTTGTAGTAAAAACGTAACTACAGAGACCGCATTGCAGTATCTCTCTCAACTTTTAAAGAAAACCTGAAGAGATTGAAAAACAGCACCCCGTATTTTCTTCTTTTCATTATTCTTCGTCAAATGCTTGTTGAAAATGATGTGGTATTTAAAAACGAGTTCGGTGTTATGATTATCACAAAAACCCCAGGAAAAGAAGAGGGAACAAGCCAGGCTAGCGTACGGAGTTTCGTTCATTCTCAGTCTCCTGAGTATCCTGGAAACTCGTTTTTACTAGTAGTGAATAATGAAAGCATAAACAGAAGTGTTCACGCATCTCAGAAATGAACGCACTCGCGTAACTCGAGAGAAGGCAGGGGCGTGCTCCTGGGTAACCCATCTATTTCTATATGGATAACGGGAGACCAACTTTTAAAGGCTGGTTGTTCATTTCCTTGTGCCGCATAGTACGCAGCAGCTTAAAAACAGGTGCGCTTTCGCCACTGACGTCTCTCTGGACTATCGAAGAAGCGCCCACAAAAAACAAGCACCGCCCGCACATAAGAGCAAGGAACAAGAAAGTGATAGTTTACAAAGCGAAGAGTACACAATGTGGGCTAACGGGTTAACAAATTCGGAGAACATGGAGCCTAGAGTGTGACTAGAAAATTGCTCACAAGTTGAAGGTATCAGTTACACACAAAATATTTTTCTACGAACGTTTCTGAAGAGCTGCAAAAAATAAGTTTAGTGCAAATTGGCAGCCAAAGGTCATTCGTTTAAGGACGCACAACTGTCGCTAAAATGCGGAGCGTGTAGCAATAAATAGAGGGAAGTTATTGGTAACCTCAGCGCTGAGCTTCAAATTGTTTTCGTCGTCGGTTAAACGCTTTAACTGTGCTGAAATATTACTGCTCACTTGCTCACTTCGCTCGCGGCGCTCCACTCTAGATGTTGCCCGGCACCTTTGCTACTAAATTCGTTGTTGCGCGCATGGGTAAAGTTCGAACCCGACCGCGGCGGCTGCGTTTTTATGGAGGAAAAACGCTAAGGCGCCCGTGTGCTGTGCGATGTCAGTGCACGTTAAAGATCCCCAGGTGGTCGGAATTATTCCGGAGCCCTCCATTACGGCACCTCTCTCTTCCTTTTTCCTTTCACTCCGTTCTTTACCCTTCTCTTACGGCGCGGTTCAGGTGTCCAACGATATATGAGACAGATCCTGCGCCTTTTCCTTTCCCCCCAAAACCAATTATTATTATTATTATCATGGGTAAAGCACTTCATTCCTCGCGTGTCTGAGGCCGGCATGAGGAAGTCTTAAAAACAGCTGGCACCGTGCAATAAGTGCAATGTTTTTACCCTTATGATTGTTCGATATTCAGATAAGAATAAAAAGAGGACGCGTAAACACGCCTATTGGAAGACCAGCTCGCTCTGTGAGTGGAGACGAGTTTTCATTCTTATCAGCATGAAAAAACAAACGGAAGTTCATCCTGAGAGGCCTGTGCCTGCATAATTTTGATTTACAACTTCCACATTTCCCGCAAAACGAGTGTAAGAGTGAGGTTTAAAAGTTGCGGCAATGATTAAATAGTAATTTAGTAGATCGCAGGCGCATCGTGCTCAGAGCTCCGAGCATTGGAAGCTATTTGAAAGTAAATTTGTCGGCTTTGCGGTTTCTCGCCGAAGTTGCAAATATTAAATGAGGGTTTTGCTTCAAACTATGATGCATAACGGCTACCGGATTTGATTGCTATGAGACGTGGACTGAATTTTTGTTTTCATTATTTTGATGCTTATGTCTTTGACAGAGAAATATACGTAAAATTTATTTCTGCCTAACGCAGAACTTTGAACTACAAGTGAAAAAAAAATGCGCCGACAGGATTCTACACTTGTGCTAAGTCACTTGATGGGTGTTAATGTAGCAAACGAAGCATGAATAGGAGTAAAGGTTGCGGAATGAGGGCGTTAGCTTGCTCCTACGAACTTGCTAGGAGCGGCCGGCCACAGACAGACCTTCCAGTTTAAAAGAATTTTTAGAAATTCAAAAACTGAATCGAATGGTTACACCAAAGTTATGGATGAAGAAATAAAGTTACCAGGCGTAAAAATTAATAATAAACGAATAGGTTTCTTTCACATTAGAGAAAGATGTAAAGCAGGTTGGCTTCTCCTCACATAGAATGAGCATGTGGCGAAGCCAGGTTAAGAGTTCTGTGAAACCTTATTGCTACCTCGCAAGCCTTCGGGTGCCTTTATAAAATTATCTTACTGTCCATGAACGATTCCTAGAGAAAAAGTTTCATAAGGCTGCTGCTATACAGGAGAAATGTCGAGAAACCTTTTTTGTTATGCATCTTTATACATTTAGAAGAAGTTAAGGCCCATGAAGACCTATGTTTGCACGAGCGCAGAATTACTCACAAGCAAACAAAAACAAGCAAGGCTCTTTGTGCCCGAGAAAAGCACAGATACGCGCATAAACGAAACTTGTATCGCATGGTGCAAGCTTTTTCAGATTACCTCAAATTTAGGAGTTAGATTTTTAGTTTTTTTTAATTCGGGAGAATTTTTCGCTGTTTTTTTTTTTCTGAATACAATTTTCGTTTGTTGTTTATGTGTAAGGCGAGCAGGGGGAGTGGCAATGATACTTCGTGCGGAAAGATTTGCATTTTTTTGTGTGCGGGGGGGGGGGGGGGGTTGCTATACGTGGAAGTCCTGTGCAGTGAAAAATCCCCTATAGTTTATCTTGGCTTGTTTGTTAGCAAAAGCTGTTGATGCGCCAGTAACTAGCACATAGATGCATGTTGGGAATGACGGTTGTAACGTGGAGCGCAATTGACATAAGATAAACTAAATAAAGTATCAGGTCATAAGAAAAAACGTAAATAAATGTTCATTGAGAAAAACTAGGATCAATGAGAGAAACGTTAGGGAAATGGAAGAAAGCCTTTCTGTATAGTCACCTTCTTGACGGAATAACTTTACCTGGTTGAAGGGTACTGAGTGGGGTAAGAACTGCAAGTGTATTACTTGTATGCTGCACACTGATCAATATCTCACTCACGGAACGAATGGTGTAAGATGCAAACGCTTCACAAGAAAAAGTAAAATATTTGAATTCAAAAGGAAAAAAAGTAACTGGATTAGAAATTGAGGAGTAAGAGCGCCTCGGATCCACATGATGACGGCGGCGATGAAAGTGCCGCTGAAGAGTCGCAGAAGCTAGAGCAAGGCACTTTCGAAGATGCCTGGGCGTGGTTTGTCGCGCTGCCGACGGCCTGTGACGGCTACAGTCGTTGTCAGTATCATTTCATCGTCACCATCATCATCAGCCTGACGGCCACTGCAGGGAAATTGATTCTCCCATATCTCTCTAATTAACCCTGTGCTGTGCCAGTTGCGGACACTCTATCCTTACACGGAGTGGAGAACTTGCCTGACAAAGTAGCGGCTCTAACGAGGAGTTGGTGGTTTCATTAGAAGGCGTTAGTGTAGTGGACACAGCTTGACGAAATGGTGGAGCCTCTTCTTCTGCACCGTGTTTGTGTCTAAAGTAGTGAATCAATGTTTCCAAGCATACAAATGCACTATTCAATCCAACTATCCTATTGTAAGTGCGTTTGTAACTTGTACTCAAGAGCCGCCAAACTATAGATTACATTTCAATGTTAGTGAGCTTTTCGATTGAATCCGAATTTTGTAAAATAAATAAGGCATATATTTATCGTTTTTTTCCGGATTAAACCGAAAACTTCAACTCCTAATCATAATCATGCTGGGAATGAAAGATCTTAGTTTGATTAGTGATATGAGATCGTTTCTCAGATGTTGTGGCTAGATGCCGCTGCGGCAGCCAGAAGTTTTTCCTTTGTATACAGGCTATGATCCTGGAGGCTGCGGACCTGGCTAATGGTAAATGCAGCTATAATTGATGCGCTGCTGTTCTCCATAGCCTCACAGAAAGAAATAGGTTGAACAATGCAAGGAGGTTTTCCCACATAAACTAGCAGTACTTGAGATATTTCGGCGTAATCGAAAAAAGCGCCGTCATTGGAGTGCTTAGGCTTTGCGAGATTTGTCAGTCTGGAAAGAAAACTCGAGGTCTTGAATGACTGTAATTGTTTATACTGTATCTCGTAAACATAATTATGTTTACTTCTACTCGAGAAGCTACGAATGATTGTTTGCAACGTCATAGGCGTAAGAGTAAAGCGGCGTAACTTTTTTTACCACTCTAAAAGCACCCAACACGCTGAGATCTCGTTGTGTATGCTGCTAATACGGCGGAATGTCCAATCCTATTTGAAGACAGAGGCGCAGAGCTGAAAATGAGACCGTAAGAATGCGCCTGCCATAAAAATGCAAGTCTCGTTTCTTGAAACTGAAGGGTCCCTGTAAGTATATTCCGCGTGGCGTTTCAAAATGCATCTTATTCGCTTCTTTAGCGGTCCAAAAGCAGAATGATTGGCCTACCTGCGTTACGCGAACGGGATAAATGTTCGTTAAGTGGCGAAATAAGTTTGCACGCTGAGAAAAATTGTACTAATAAACTCAACGCAACGAACTTAATAAAATATCTTGTTAGGAGGTACACCAAGAATAAATTGTTTATTTATTTGTACCTCACAGGCTCCGAAGAGCACTGGTTGAGGGGGTTATAAAAAAAAGGGAATATACAGAAATGATAAACAAGAATAACGGTTGAAGGGACGCGGTACAAGGCAAATGCCCAACGAGAATACAATGTTGATCCGAAATAAGTTAGACGGTTAAGCAGTTGCACGTTTTTTTTTTTGTTTTTTAGGGAGGCACAATGTTTACCCAATAACGCGCCCAACTGTTCGCGCTTGTTTAATTAGTAAATTTTCATGACGTGTAATAGCGATTGAAGAATAAAACGACGTTGCAGAGGCTTGGTAATTGTTTAAACTTTGCTAGTCCTAGTGCTGCACGGTACTGAGGGCTTCATCTCGCCTCATAATATTTCCCATTCGTCACTTAAGTGTAATTTTTCGAAAATTCTGGCCAAAGTTTCCAATTTAAATTCAATAAATTAGGTGTTTCATTGTTACCGTGTGTAACAAGTGCACGAAATCAATTTACCGCATTCGTTATGCAAGAGAAGATACAATACAGTAACAGCATCGCCCTGTTATCATTTACTGCACATAGAGGCGCATATCTAACGGAGTTGGCGGCACTGTTTCGCCGATTATTAGTAGAACTTTATGTTTTATTTAAGACAGACGCTTACATAAAAGGAGCCTTTATCCGCCTTATTCATTCCTGATGCCTCTGAAGTCCCGTCGCTAATGAGGCCCGAAAGATTTTGTGCTCAAAAATAAAAATATATATATACTCGCGCGCGCTCGCGAGGCGACGGGATCTTGCGGCATCCCGGACTAGGGACGCGGACCAAGAAGATGTCGGCATCCACCAACTGCGCCGGCTCATCCTCTCTATTTGCTTAATAAAGATTTGCTCTCTCCCTCTCGTGTGCGACAGTTTACGTCATGATGGCGTGCTGAGCTTAAACGTACTGATTCGCGCAGCACACTTAGACGAGGAGAATGAAAAGCTTAATGGCATTACTCTTTTTATGCTTTTATTTCTGCTAATACTCAGGAACAATCGCTGCGTCACGGACGTAAGACGTGACGCGCAGAAACTGGTCGATTCTCTGATGTCACAGCGCGATGCGGTTGCCATGAGCTAAACACAAGAAAAATACTTCGCCAGGTCACTTTAACCTCCTTTATTATTCGCCGGCGAGATGAACGGGCAGCAGATTATAACTCTTTTTAGCTAGTGAAGAAAAGGGCTGCTGCTGAGATGGAACGTAATTCTTGGCGTAAGCCATCGTTGCCCCTCCCTACGGCCTGCCTTGTCAGCTACGGCTTGACGTCGACATGACGCAAAAAGTATTTCGCTGAGGACCTCAGGTTTCGGGGATAACAAAAGACTTGAGTTACTGTTTTTTTTTTCAAATGTGCCGTCACCTGCGTTGCTTTAGGAGGCACTTTTCTGTTGTTGCTCGGACATCCAATGCATCCTCAATCCACGGGCGTCATTTTCTTACTTGGCTGCTGCGAAGCTTCCAGCCATTCTAGCCCCTAGCAGTGGATAACTTTGCCGGATGAGGACGAGAATCAGGACGAGGAGGAAACGACTGCATTGAGGGTCGATGCAAGCGCCTCGTGAAATGAGAAATGAGTAAACGTTCATACTGAGTAATGCGCTGTTAACTCGCTTACACTTGATATTTTGCTCACGTCAGCGAGTACCCTTATGCGCAAAAATTTTAGCAGCAGATTGTAAGGACGCGACGTGGTGAGTGCAGTCGCCGAAATGCTTGCTTGGGTCTCGAACATGGTTGGTTGCGACTCGCATCCTGGTTTTTGTTCCTCTTTGAGAGCCAATGCTGCTGAAGTGCGTCATATTTATCGCGTGTTTGTACCTCTTTTGTCTGGCCCAGAATACCGATGTACACGCATTAAGTCAGCCTCGAGTAATAATATTAATAATAATAATGTTAATAATTGGTTTTTGGGGAAAGGAAATGGCGCAGTATCTGTCTCATATATCATTGGGCACCTGAACCGCGCCGTAAGAGAACGGATAAAGGAGAGAATGAAAGAAGAAAGGAAGAACGAGGTGCCATAGTGGAGGGCTCCGGAATAATTTCTATCCCCTGGGGATCTTTAACGTGCACTGACATCAAAGATCCCCAGGTGGTCGAACTTATTCTGGAGCCCTCCACTACGGCACCTCGTTCTTCTTTTATTTTTTCACTACCTCCTTTATCCCTTCCCTTACGGCGCGGGAGTATCGATGGAGTATCGATGATTTAAATCAAGCCAGAGAGCGTTCATGCCGGCTACTTGTTTTCTAATGCGAAGCAAATAAAACAAACAACCCGGTGAAAAAAAATACGCCACATATCGCAGTTTCAACTGTAGTCTATAAGGTTTAAATCACACTTATTGGTTGTTCCTTATATTCATGATCTGTACCGCCATATATTTTTTGTCCTCCTCTTTACTTTTTCTCACTACTTGGACATGAATCGCCCGCTGCACCACCTGCAGTAACTCTTGCGAACGCATGATCCACCCAACACACAATTCACAGCACGCGGATATCCTAATCAAGAGATAAGTTTTTCCTTCCCGTTGAGACCATCAGCGCTGGCTTTGATTTTCATCTTCGGAGAGTTCTACGAGACCTCGCATATGGTACCGGTACTGTTCACATTATGCGGTTGTGGGCATGCGCAGAGACGCTGAGTGGCATACTATGCAGCGTAGCAACATCGATACTGCGTGAAATCTAGACCTGTTTATTTTCTTATTTGCATGGATTAAGAACGCTGATGGCTTTGTAAGAATCTCGAGCAGACGGTACAGTAAGAATTTTGCCTGACCAGCAGTAATGGAAGGTGTGTGTGAATAAGATTCTACGAGAACTGGAAAATTTTGCGATAGTATCTGCAATTTTCTGCAATATGCTAAACTCCGTGTGTGATTCAGCATTTCGCGTAGTGAAGTCCGCCCTTGTCCAACATTCCTGGGCAAAAATTATTGAATATTGGGAAATTTTAAGGTTGTGTTAGCGAAATATTGGAGGTAATGGTCTATTCTTGAAATTTGTAGCCAAATATTTATTTTAAAGTTTTCCCATCGCTTGCATCAAACAGTTAAGACTGCCGTAGAAAACCAATCGGAAACGCTTTTTCACGATAGCAAAAATGTTTGTAGCAAAAAATGCAAGATGTCGGCAGGAGTTCTGAGGGTTGGTTGATTGTTATATTGGAATCTTGCAATATATAAGAAATGCATTTATAGACTCTTTCCTATTCAAAAATACTTTTGTACAGAATTTTTGGGTATATACGGACACGTGTCATGACCTTTGAACCGAAGACTATAATAAATTATGATGATTGTGATTTCACGGCCAAAAAAGAAATGAAAAAGATACAGCGACTCCATTTGTAACGTGCAAAACATTTGTGGCGTTCGCAGTCAGGCAGACAATGCAGTGCTATATTCCGAAAGCTCTGTGTTCGATGCCCGATTAGTCTGCTGAAGAAACCTTCCATAAATTACTACACTAACAAAAGAACTGGGCCGGACAAAAAAGGCTGCTCATGCGTTATTCGCAAGATCGTCTCGTCTTGTCCTGCACATCATTTTCTTTTTGTTGTGAAAACTTGATGCCCACAACGAGGATCATTAACAGTGCTAAACATAGCCGTCCCTTAGCCACCTATTGTATGTAACTCTTTTGCTTTTGCCAGTGACCGACCCGAAAACCTGCTCTCATATTCGAATAACTAACACATGTGACTACGGCTCCAGAGTACACTTATTATCTGATGGATTCCAACGCATATAATTGCAGTCATAAACGCGGTCATAAACGCGTTAGCCAAAGTTTCCTGACTGGTCTGTTCGCCGAGAAATAACGTGCCCACTTGGATAACGCGAGCCTGCTATTTGCCTCAGGTTGCTTGTATCTGTCGTCCTTCGCCGCCATGTCAGACTGCGCCAGGCCATGCGCATCGTCAAGCACTAATGACGTCACCTAATATGCCTGTCGTCTGCTTTGTCTTGAAGTCGCACAGCACAGATGAATGTCAAGAATAAACAAACAAAATAAAAAAAATCCAAAACTTGAAGATAATTTGCTTAAACAGATCGTGATAAGTGCCTGACTGGGTGGATCATGGTAGGAAAACCTAAGACGTACAATGCGCCGACTAATCACCATACCTTTCCGCGTGAGAATCGCTTCGTCAATTTGGCTTCTGTTTAGCCGCTGCCAACCAACTGGCGCTCATCTTCTTGTAAGCCGACACAGTGAACGATTGATGATAAGCAGCACATTGGAAACGAGCTTGCTGTAAACTTAGTCATCTTTCGACGGCCGCAGACGAGAATTCTGGGAGATTTTCAAAGTTGTTAGGATTCTGGAAAATTTCTTGAAACGTGGGTCACGTGAAAACACCCCAAGATTCACGATTTACTTCAAGCACGCAGATTCATACATGTCCGAAAGATATTACGCAACCTGAAAAACACAGATGCGCGCAGCGCTGTAGTGGAGAAGGTCAGAACCACGAGCACAGGAACAAGCAAGCAGCACAGACCGTTTACAACAACCAGGAAAAAGGCGAAGGTACTAGAGCTTGCCAATAGAAAAGAGTGTTGGTTCTGAGCACTGAATGGTCCCGGTGTGAAGGGATGAAAACAGAGGGGCAGGTGGAGACGTCATTCTGCCATTTTCGTTCCTACGCTTTTTCACAGTGAAAAGGCGAACAATTGATCGCTGGCGGTGAGGCGACGTATTCAAACTCAGAAATCCCATTTTACATAAAGCCCCACGGAAACGCGTTTGCGAACAAGGGTCCCTTTATTCGGTCTACAATATCGTCTAAGAACTTAGTGCTATTGAGGAAAGTAAAGAATCTCTCCTCAACAATGGGACACGCACAAAGGCTCCACAGATCTATGATTCACCGTGTTACGAAGTGCTAATTTGTCTTGCGAATTAAATAAGGTCTATTATATCGCCCCTAAAATAGCACGTCACAAATAACGAACGTAGATGGCGTGCTCAGGCCCTGGCACTTGTGGGTCAAGACGTCTGGAGTGAAGTTAGGGCTTTTTCTTGCTTCACGCTCACTCTGGGTTTAAAATTCTATAGCGTTGTAGTGCTGGCAAGACTGGTGCAGTGAAGTGCCAAGAAAAGCGAGTTTTCTCTGGCTGAAGCACTACCTTAGTTGAAAGTTAGCGCTACTCCAATCATTTATCTGATCTTCATCCTCTTGTGTTTCTGCGCTATGTATTCCGTGTAACAATCTCTAACGCTTGCGTGTAGCGGTATGAGAGGCACAACCTAAGAACCAGCATGCTGCTGTAGCTCCGCAGTCAGAGGCGACCGACTGCCGGATACGTTGTCATGTTTTTGAATGCTGTAAGGAAAATCTGAACTCATATGTACACTCTAGACACGAATACGACTATATGGGAGAAAAATGAGAGTAAGCTTGTCCTCTAGCGAATACCATTTTATGAACGGGTGTTCGCTAGAGGGAGTACAGCTTACTTCCTTTTTACGCGATAGCGTTAAGGAGCTCGTGTCGCACAAAATCTGGCGTCGTCATCGGCGTCGTTAACCGCGAGCGAAAAATCCCCGAAAAATCCCAAGAGAAACAACCAACAAGACAGGTGGGCCACTTAGGTCACGTGACTTTGAGGCGTCATCATAACCTGCCCACCGGATAGTGAGCAAACTGCCCACCGTGGCAGGTGGCAGTTAAATTAATGAATGGTCGCTCGGGAAGAGCAACCTAGTCCGGCGCAAGGTCCACCGGTGGCACCACCTGCCACCCCCGGGGCAGTGGCGCATTGTTTAACAGCTGCACCACTGAGCCAGAAGTGTTATAAGGACTCCCAGGGATCTGTGAATGTAATCTAGAGAATGACCGATTGTGCATATATGGGCATTAACCCACTAGGCTACCGCATCATATCCTTAAGGCGGAGCTTATGTGTCCCCACAAGAGTTTTACTCCGTTTCGCTCAGAGTGTAGCTGAAATCATAAGCGGTGGTTTACTGCAGTGTTGGAGCACACCGGAAAACGCGAAGTACGGAAATGAAATATTAAGGAGTTGAAATAGAGGGCAACGTAAATTTGAGGTTAACATAAACAGAGTGCCGTCAATCCTCAGTTGGCTTATTCTTTACCCAGCAAGCTCGTTTTCTTTTTTTGGTATACTACGCTGCCACCTAAAAAGTTGCTTTCCAGAAAAAAAGCAGTTCTGATCTTGTTAACTGAACTTCCACATTGAATATTAACGTTCTCGCCGTTCTTTACGCTTTTTTATCAGTGTAACGATAATAAGGCGCTCGCAAGTTAGCTTCTGGCGCACGACAGCTTGATCTCTGCAAATAGGTGCCATATTTTCTAACATTTCGGCCGGGCCTCGCGGTACACCGCCTCTTCTCTCCGCTGTGGTCAGCTCCAGTAGGCGGCATCAAGCATGTCAAGCATTACTTTCAGCTTGTCTCGTGCCTGGCAATAAATTTAAACAGGTAATTAACATCAATTACAGCAATTATTTGTTGTACTCAACGCGGCGTGTAACTACCTCTCTGCTGGTTCCTCTGCTCAGCAGGAGTTGTCAGGTGTTTTTCCGGCCTGGGAGATCGTGTTTTATTTGTGCCTAAACACTAATCGGATGGCTGCCAGTCCAAAGCAAAATCGTCGGTTGTCTGTTCGCACAGCGCGAGCACTCCGCCCGGCGGCACTGCCTGCTCTTCGTCGTCTTCTGCGTGGCACTAATCGGGTGGTTCTGACCCGAGGAAAATCGTACCCTGAGTATCCGCAGCTGGCCTAGCGCAAATTATTGTTGTTGTTTACCTCAGTAAACATGGCATGCACTCACGGGGAGGATAGGCACAGGTACGGGGGTGAATGCCAAGGAAGCATCATCATCATCATCATCATCGTCATCATCGTCATCACCATCATCAGCCTGACTACGTCACGGCACTATATGCGCGGAAAAAGAAAGCGTGAGGCGACGAAGTAGCATATGGAATGACTGAAACCAGAAAAAAATTATTTCTTGATAAATTCAAATAAATTAAACTAATTTGTAGTACCAGGAATAGAATAAAATACACATTTTTGGACATGCGGCAGTACACCGTCCGCGGCTTTGCCGCTCATCATCGTCTTCTGCATTGCAAAAATCTGTTCTTACGCCCTGACTCGAATGTAGTAAATATTCTCCGCAGTTCTTCAAAACAAAGTTCAGACACGTGTACACACCTATTCAAATTTTGGTGCAGGTTACAGAACCCCCGAAAAGATGCAGTAAACATTAGCTAGTAATCTTTGCTATTACCGTCGCCTATCTCGCTGCTGACTTCGAGTATTCCATCCCTTCCATCCCACTTTGGGAAACACGACATGGTTCACTCGGAATGATCGCTTCGGTAGAAACACACTGGCACTGACGTGGTTAGGACGCTGGTTTCAGTATAAGCAGGATGAAGATTCAGTTCCCAGCTCGTCATGCACTGCGCGCTTCTTTTTGTCAGATATTACGTAATCATTAGCGACCAACCATGGCAGACACTGCAAGAACTTGCCTTTAGCCTTTATACTTGGGTCACTTCGCTAATGCGTATATCGCGTTTAAAAAGCCACGCTATCTGTGCTGAGCACCGCCGGAGCATTTACGGAGCAGGGAGCATTGGAGTCAGCTCTGGCGCGCGAACTTTGCACTCAAATGTTCCTTTCGGCTAGCCGTTGATATAAAACATGCAATCAGCTGATTTTGCGAGACCGATCTAATTTAGCTAAGTTGAACAGCAGGTTTCGGCCCTCGACGAAAAGGAAAATGAAGCGACCTAATGATGCGCGGGCGCACCAGACTCGAGCAGTATTCATTAATAGACGGTGGCTTCCATGAAGCCACGACTTTATGCGCGCGCCTAGAATAATATCCGCTGTCAGTCCCGATTTTGCCCTCCATGCAATAGCTACCTCCTGGATGCTACACCAATAAAAGGAAGCCTAACGTTATCGTCATTTTTGGTTTGCTGAAGGTATTTCTCCATTGACAGCCACTAATTCATTTTGCTTTTCCTTGTGCTATGCCTGCTGAGATTAAAGTGCGTATTTTTTCATAGGAGAGTGATAGGCGCGTTAAAAGAGTAAAAGTAACAAAAAGGCAGTTTCATGATATTAAGTGCTTCATTTTAATTACGGTGCCTGTCCTGGAAGTATCTGCTTAATTATTTTATCTTTGTTGTGGTTTGATTTTTAGCTCCCTCGATGTGTTGACAACGCGCCTGGTTAGTAAGTACTTTCACCCTGTCACATTTTTCTATTGTGACATCATTAAATTTAATCCAGACGCAGTGAGCCCTAACCTCATCCCAGGAAGCAAGGAAGAGAAATATAAAACAAAAATAACGTTCCCCACCTCGAGTTTACTTGAGGTACAGTTATTAATGTCACCATCCGAGCAATATAATATTCTAAGCACTCTAATGGTCTCAAACTCAATTCAATATACGGACAACTTTTTTCTGGATCGCATTTGTTTTCCCGGAGTCGAGTATTGCTTACGTTGCAGTACTAATAGCTAATAGCTAACAGCGCATGCATGCTGCACTAAGGCACCAGCACGCAAATAAAGCCCTAACGACTTTTTTATCATATTAGTAAACGACGTGCCGGTCAACAGAGAAAACTCACAAATCACGAGGACAGGAAACAAAATACTACAAAGGCTCGAAATGGGCGGTTTAAAACTTTGGCTCGTTTTAGTATAGGTTATCGGTCAGGAAGCTAACACCCATTTCGATCTTTGTGAAGCCCCATTTCAACAGAAATTAGGATGGGGAAGTAAAATAAGTAAGAATAACATTGCCCAGCCCGCACCGCTTAAAGCAGTCGGAGTTGCCGTCAACGTACTCTTTGTATAGAGCCGAGCTAAATAACAGGTTGTTTTCGACGGTAATGAACACGCAAATTTCATCCGTAACCGTTTCGATCTCCTTTAAAGAGTGGAATAGCAGGTGATGTTCATAAGGCTTTGATGCTCGAGTGGAAATGTCTATTTGCGCCTCCTTTATTTGAACACACTCTAAAGGCAGATTGAAAAACAGCTTCGAAGCCGCACGCGATGAATTTTCACTTTCTATCGGTGGGATGATATACGCTGCCAAATGGGCTTGCTCTTCTGACAAGATGGATAAAGGCAGCTGGCCGCATCGTCCTCCACCGATGTCATCATTGCCGAGCGCGTGGCTATTCATGCAGCCTCTACAGAAGTAAATACCATTCATATAAGTGTGTGTGAGTGCATTATTTGCAATATGAGCCTCTCTACTTGCGCGCTAATATCAAGGGAAATGCCCTTTGAGCCGCGAGTGGTGGAGGCCGTAATTTCGGACACTGATTCATGAACACTATACCTGTAGCACTCGGGTCGGCTTGTTTTCGTGTTTCTGTACTTTGCTGTGCCTTATTTCGTGGTTTCCATTTGGTCAGGGCGAATTTCCTCATTGCGCTGAAAATATGTTGGAGCCATTTAGTGATATCCAATCGTGATAGGAAAGACCGCTCGGAAAAAGACGCATTTCAGAGAAAAAGATTACGCAGGCACGCAGCCAAACGTTGTGGCGTGCTTTCGGGCGCGCTCGTGAAAAGCTTGCACGAGGTTGCACTAAGCCTACTTTTGTACCCGGCCATCCCGGTAGCAAGAACATAGAAACGTAAATTACAGGATTCTCCTTTCGCAGCCAGCGGACCAGAAGGCTTCATGAATGGTAGGCTACTCACTGCAGCCTTATGTGTTTGTGGTGTGCGTCGCTTACAGCACATTTGACTTTACTTGTGTCGGAGATGCCAAGGCTTGTGAATTTATTGGGCATAAGCCACGTACGTGTTTGCGGTTAAGAAAAGAAACCGTAAACAGGACTTTGTGTATCCATGCTGCTTTTTTATTAGATGGTAAATCATACCCAGAATACGCAGACTTCTTGTCGTTACCAGTAAAGTTTAGTGACGGTTGAGCCGTTGCCTGCACAGCCATCCATCTATTCTAAAGCCGGTTTTTGGTGAAAAAAATGTCGAAGTATCTGTCACATCTCGGCGGACACCTGAACCGCGCCGTAAGGGAAGGGATAAGGTAGGACTGAGAGAAAAAGGAAGAAAGAGGTGCCGTAGTGAAGGGCTCCGGAATAATTTATACCACCTGGTGATCTTTAACGTGCACTGACATCGCACAGCACATGGGCGCCTCTTGCGTTTTGCCTCCATCGAAACGCTACCGCCGCGGTCGGGTTAGAACCCGGGCACTCCGGATCAGTAGCCGAGCGCCTTAACCACTGAGCTTTCATTCTAAAGCGCAATTCGAGATTTCTATATAAATAAAATTCGCTTGAAAAAGACGCCTGCTAACGTTTTCCCAAAGTTTTATATAGGGGATTATGCTAAACGTCGTTACTCCAACTTCTACGAATTAGAATGCTTGATGACATTCCGGTTATTACCAGAGCGCATAGAGTCCCTCTCAAGGTTACTTTTTCCCCGCGCGAAGCGAAAAACTCGCAAGAAAAAAACAGCCACGGCGAGTAATCTTGGTTAGTACGGAACGAAAGCTTCTTCTCTGCATTATTTCCTCGCACGGGGTCTCAGCGCCCACTTTAGGTTCCTTTAAAAAGGTCACGGAAGAAGTAAGCCCGCGCCGGGTCTTCATCTCTTTTCGTCGAGTTCAGCTGCCGCTCTGCGACTCATAAGCTTAGGGAATGGTGTGTGTCTCCCAGGAACGACTAAAGCTTAAACGCTTTTAAGTACGATTCGTGCTGTTCTTTTTGCAAAGAACGAGAAATAATAAGAAATGTCCAAAAATTCGAATTGTAGGACCTCACGATGAATACTGCAGCGCATAGGAAATCAGGACAAAGAGTAGGGACAGACAACATAAGCTCCAACTCTCAAACGCCTTCATTTTTAGCACGTGGCACTTTTTTTTGCAGTGTGCCAGCATTAAAAGCACCTCCCAGAAGACATTTTCGTGGGAATTCATATCCCGCTGAATCTTTTATACGGGCTATCCACCGAACCAAGAAAACCGAATTACTTGTTTGACGACAAAGAAGGTACGCTGGCACAGTCGTCATTTAGTTTTTCTGTGTTCCCAGCATCAATAATATCAAGTGTAATATGAAACACACAGGTGATCATACGATGTGATGCGACAAATCTACCTTAGGATTACTGGGTGTTCATTTCGCCTCCCATTGCATCTTTTGAATTTGATTTCTCCGTCGTATTTTTTCTTCCGTTCATGTGTGGGCTTCCAGTATGCGGGGGCCTCTGGAGGGTGATGGTTGGAGGTGAGCGGTGGGTGGAACCTGGTAGGTGGGCGATGCATTCTTACCGGTGGGTGTCTGGTGGTGCACCGTCCCACACAATCAACCCCTCCCCCCCCCCCCCCCCACACACACACACCTGTGGGCGCACATGCACAGAGAGGGAGAGAGAGATACCATGACTTTTGAACCCAAAAAGGGCTACATCGTTAACTCAGCAGCTGACTTCTACTCCAGGTTATCGGCTTCGATATTCTCGCGAGTAAGATTTTTTTTCTCCTTTCATTTACCTACTTTGATAGCTTCAGGATAACGCATGAGTGCAGCCTCATTGATCCATACCCAACAATTCTGGACAAAGATTTTTTTTCTTGCTGGAAAGTGTTCACGCAATTTTTTCATATATTCTGAGCTTTCTTTATAACACTCAATATATCCGCAGACCTCTCATTAGCAGGCTTGCATTTGTTTCCTAATAGCTTTTTTGCTATCGTCAAAATCGTTCCACTTCGGTTTTTATGGCAGTCTGAACTGCTCGATACGAGCGGTGGAAAAACTTTAAAAGAAAGATTTGACTACTCATTGGAAGAATCGACCATTACCTTCTATATTTCCATAACAGTGCATCACACTTTTCAATATTCCAAAATATTTCCCAAGAGTGTTGGACTTGATCCTTAATTCTAAGTGCTGGGCCATGGTACTGCGACTCTTCCAAAGAAACGCCTGCAGGTTTCCCATGCTTCTTGCAGTCTTTTTTACTTCTGCAGAAGTAGTCTTTATCTTTTGCTTCTCTGTCCTGGCGCAGTTGTTCGCGGCTACCGAGCGACCTCCAATGACGTTCTTTCACAGAGCCCATTGCTTGTAGAGCAGAACTCAACACCTGTTCTGTTCACGGCAGAAATGCTTCGTGCGAAATCACGCTTGCTTCGCTTTGGTAATAATGCGACGAGCCCAAGTTTTAGTTACCATTTGTCTCGTTATTACCTCTTGTTTGTTCGTTCTCACAGTGAAGCCTTGTCTTGGTACTGCCTTGCGAGTTCACTTGTTCTTGGATAATGGCTAGCGCCACTCGTCTTTATTTTTCACCACTTCATCGGCGGGATCTTACACTTTATGTTAGGTGGTCTTAACTTAATCTAGCGAGCTGTGCTCTCACCTCCGCTCACTAATTACTGTAAGCTGGGATACAGGTGCCCCTGCTATTCTTTACTTGATAACATGATTTATTACGTTCTTGTTAACATCTGCTACACATCGCTTCATGCCTGATAGTAAATGAATGTTAGCACCTTAACTTGGCGTCTCAATTAATAGGAGACAAATAGTAATATTTAAAATGAATACTAGCTATAAAGTCTCCTAGTTAGCACGTCTGAGCTGTATTCTGATGAGCTACACGGCTGACGATGTTATGTCAAAAAATCGCTCTTCTAACCCAAGGCCCTTATTTCAAAAAATGCAGAACGTCCTAGATGAAACACCCGGTGTATATCCTGGCGCTTTTTTATGCAGAGGGCGTATGCTCAGCACACGTTCTGTAGTAGCTGATGTGCAGCAGCTCCCGCTGTATTCGTATCGAGGGTCAGTGCCACCAAACGAATTAATTACATTGTTGTACACCGGGGCGAGCATTGCTACGAAGATTAGTGTCCCGCGTGGCAATGATAATGGGCGCTACAGTGCTGCTCTAAGGGAAAGCTTGCGTTGAGAAACATCTCTCGATGCCGGACAAGCGCCACACAGTTGCAGTATTTCGAACCTCTTCTGACAGCTTAAGTTTCGTGGGCTTACGTCGTCATCCCTAACGTCGCACTGGTATTTTTCACACGCTCTTTACAAGTTTTCTTCTAGCACGTACCTAAAGAATTATGTTTGTTACAAACAAAAGTGCCTATTTCTTTCCTTTCCTAATTAGATGCAATGTAGACCTGCTGACCATTACACTAAATTTGTACTAAAGACTGGCGGTTGGTTTTGTTCAACGGGTGCCTTTCGTTCGTTTTCCTGAAAATTAATATGATACTTTTTCTGGGAGAGCCTCATTGCCTACGGAATTAATATCAGAATGACAAACTAAACCAAAGAGATTACTGCGAAATGAACTACATTCCAAATCAAGCTGTAAGGGTTTATTCGAACGGAATAGGGCACGCAAGGAGCTTGTAGACCCGTCGTCTGCCTCATCGGTGGACGCTATGCTATTGAACGTGTTTGTGAAAGGTGAAAAAAAAAGCGCACAAATACTTTGAACAATTTCATCTCAAGTTCTCCACGCGCGCGGAGAGTGACATCGGCGTCAGAGTTGGCGGCGATTAGCAAAGGGTAGAAACTTGGGCTAGTAGGTAACGGTGATTCATGATATGTGAGTGTAGCGCAAAACGGGACAAGGGACAAAGAAAAACGCACACAACACAGGCGCTTGTGTTGTGTGCGTCTTTATTTGTCCCTTGTCCTGTTCTGCGCTACACTCAAATACCACGATTAGCAAACTTAGGCGAAAAGTTTTTAGTTCGAGGCATTCGTGTTTGTACCACCTGTCGCACGTATTTCAGGTAATCCCTAAAAAAAATGTCACATTCCCATTTTAGAACTCTGCCACCACGGCGTCTTCTCCTGGCTTGTATCCTGGCGAAGGGAGTCGCGCAGTATTGTTTTGAGAGTTGCTAGGAACGTGGAGCTCACAGAGAACAAGTGCTCTGATTAACGCCAGCACATTTTTTAAATTTGATGCAGGCGAAATTCTACAGGCCCATGTACTGCGCGAAGTCAGTGCACGTTAAATAAAGCCAGAGGGAAAGAAATTACCGGAGCCCTTCACTACGGAATTACTCATAGCCTGATTTGGTTTGGAACGTTAAACACCCACAAACCGTTAACGAAACCTAACATTCTTGAAACGAAAAAATTACCTACCTATTTTCGGAAAGGATTTCATGCCTTCTGCTTGGTGCATGAGGGTTGTGTTGTCGATGAAGAAACTGGCGTAGTGTTTTTTTAAAGGCAGCGGAGCAGGCACATTGTTATTTTCTAACGTGTTATTCGGGATAAAGTGAGATACAACACTGCGCGACAGTCTTGCAGGGCTGGGAGCGATGCTTCAATAACGCGCCTTCGATACCGGCACCCAATAATTTCAAGAAGTGCCTTTACGGACACAAGACACGAAACCGGGCAAAATTTCTGATTCAGATACTCAGTACTTTACCGGCCATACTTTGACACATCACTAAAATTGCGAATACTAATAGAGCCCGTAATATAAATAGCTATACCTATAAATAGTTATAGGTGCTAATGGGTATTTATCAAGGCTTTCTAACAAAATGATAGGGCTATGCATGCGATCTGTGGCAAGCACAGTCTAAGAGATTTAGTTCGCAAAGTACTGCTAGCTGAAAACAACTTTACTGCAAGAGGAGGGGTAAAAGTACCAACTCAATCAATCAATCAATCAATCAATCAATCAATCAATCAATCAATCAATCAATCAATCAATCAATCAATCAATCAATCAATCAATCAATCAATCAATCAATCAATCAAAGTGTTTATTCATATGTTGAAACTTAAATCAGTCAAAATACAAAAGGAGGTCCCATAGCTAACTGTTGCACCAGGGCCTCCTTATAGCATTATGAAATGACATTATGACTGAGACGTTATAATAATGTTATAACGCTATAAAAACGTGATGAAGATGGCGGAAATTAAGAAAAATATCTTGCTGATTTCTGTCTTTAACTCTAAAGCCTTAAGTAACACCGCTCGCTGTTAATGTTGTGAAGACTATATTATAGCAATGCTCATTTGGAACGTTAAGGAAATGCTTACTATAGAATGTAACATTTTTGCTAATTGTTATCATTGCAATCACATTCAAAACTGGTCATTAAACTAATGTTTCAATTGAATGTAAAAATAACGCTTCGATATAACATATAACGTTATTCTTAAATTTTGAACATTAATATAACATTTAAAACAATACGACAACATGCATAATATGTTTATAGCACTTTTTCGTATAATGTTCGGTGCAACCCGGGAAACTATCACAT
Source organism: Amblyomma americanum (assembly GCA_030143305.2). Taxonomy (NCBI): domain Eukaryota; kingdom Metazoa; phylum Arthropoda; class Arachnida; order Ixodida; family Ixodidae; genus Amblyomma; species Amblyomma americanum. The sequence continues at coordinate 35,263 of JARKHS020015002.1, forward strand.
TCATAAGCAGCCTAGAAAAAGAAATTTTTCCATTATCGTGCGAACTGGCCTGTGAACACTTCATTATACATAAGAATAAACGAAACTTTTCTAATGCTTTTCGTTTGTTACTGCACTGTTTACCGGGTTGTCACTGCCTTTGCCCTGTGTTAAAGCATGGAAGCGCTTGGGAAAGCTGAACACTTATTTTTCGAGCACTTTGTTTAACTATCCCGTACCCAGCAATTCTGGACAAAAGCATTTTTGACCGGGAAACTGTTTATGAACGCAATTTTTTCATTTAATTTAAGATTTTCCTATAACAATCAATATATTTGCAGATCATCCGACTGCAGTCTTGTATTTTTTTTATTCACGCTTTTGCTATCGCCAAAAGTGTTCCCCATTGATATTTATGGACTCTTAACTAAGAAAACGGGCAGCTCTTATCTCGGCGTGATGGACGTGGAGTCCATGCGCCAATTTCTTAGGCGCTGTTATTGGCCGCTCACAAACTTCCACAAAATCAGCGCTGTCGAGATCACGCCACCAATCGAGAACACTCGATTTCTTTCTCGACAGAAAATTAACCATCTACCGTGGACACGGTAGTCTGATAACGTGCTATGTATGAATGCGAAAGCATTGCCCACTACTGCTATTTCCGTTGATGCGTTTGTGGTTTGTGCGTTTGTTTAACTTAGTTCGCCTTTGTCCCCATACCGCACACCGTTTGGGGCTCCGTGGTTTAATGCTCATATCTGCGATGCGCCACTACACTGGCCGGTGGCTGTTCCTATCGCAGCCCCCCGTAGGGATTGTGCGACCCACGTTGCTATTCCCGAGCAACTTCTCTCGCAGCTGGCATGACACTCCACCGAACTTACCAAAGCTTCCTCCCATTGGCTGCAACTTGCGCAGCGCTCCTGAGCTACTACCGAGTAACCGAGTGGCTCGGGTAAGTGTACGCACTTTCTGTAAACTTTCTGTGGATGGCAGTCATGAGCCAAGTGATACTTACGCATTAAAACAACAAAATCATTGTGTCTATTCCTTCAAGCTTCCAGCGAGGGCAACTAATTCAAAGGCGGCTACACCAGAGTGCGACCAAAGTGTGGCTAGAAGTCACAACAGCAACAATGTGTGCGGCTTTCCTTTTTAGTGTCAAGTATGTTAAGATACAGGACACACTAAAAAAAATTTTTACGATACTGACACTCATGTATTTTTATTTTTGGTAAGCGATACTTAATACCGATGTATAAAATTCATCAAAAATGGTAGCTTCGACACTGCCCATGCTTGCACTCATGTCATGTCAGTTGTGGCGGAAGTACTCATTTGCACTAAGCAGTAGAAGCAGGGAGAAGGAGGGGGAAAGTACGGGGGCTGCGTGCTCCACTTGCATGCTCCGGGGAGTCATCTAATCACGATCATCTCTGATTTTTAAAGCGAAAGCATTTATTGCTTCATGAGTGGCGTAGACAGTATATGTCACCACGGGCTGTGGACAGAGCGTGTCCTCATGAACTGTCGATCATGCAGTAAGGTGTAATTAAGATTTGTGGTGATTAACAATGGTGTAATGATTAGTTTAAATGACGGAATTACTATATAAACAGAAACAAAAAACAAATGTAATAGAACAAAGCAAAAATAAAAATAAAATAACAAAACAATAGAAAGCAAAATTAAAATGAAAAATCAATATAGATAAAATTGAAAAGATAAGGATTAATTATATTCCTAGATAACAGAGGAGGCAACAGAACTCGAAGTGCTCTCGCATCTTAAATGCACCTTTAATGCTTCATTAACGCGACAGCGTCAGAGCGGACATGGTTTGGTTTGGTTGCGTTTTGGTTTTTGGGGAAAGGAGATGGCGCAGTATCTGTCTCATATATCGGCGGACACCTGAACTGCGCCGTAAGGGAAGGCATAAGGGGGGATTCAAAGAAGAAATGAAGAAAGATGTGCCGTAGTGGAGGGCTCCGGAATAATTTCGACCACCTGGGGATGTTTAACGTGCTCTGACACCGCACAGCACACGGGCGCCTTAACGTTTTGCCTCCATAAAAACGCAGCAGCCGCGGTCGGGTTCAAACCCGGGAACTCCGGATCAGTAGCCGAGCGCGCTAACCACTGAGTCACCACGGCGGGTGGCGGACATTCGGACGAAAAATTGCGCGGTTTCTAATTCAGGACTGGTCGACAGGGTTGTGACTTGCTACGCTGAGCAGTGCGATGATGATTAAAACTCCAGCTAAATTGTGAATATGAGGTCGTAGCATGAGTGAAATGTCGGTATGATATATATATGACAATTTCAACTAAATTGTTTAAGCTGAAAACAAAATCGGGTTCGTTATTTGGGAATCGAAGCCATGACCCTTGGGCTGTAGGTCAGACACTCTACACCTTGGTACGGAGGCAATCTGGTTGGACTTGGTTACAGGATCCCTTTTTTTCTTGTGGTGTATTGCGTGGTCTAGCAGACGTACTGATATACGCTAATCAGCGTGTGTAATCTGGAAGAGGTACTAAGAAAGAAAGTAGAAAAGAACATTAACACTGTCGCGTAAAACCCTTAAGAAGAACTTTGGTGCCCTACTAATTTCCTACACAGTGTACACATTATGGGCAGTCCTACTTGGGCGTGTAACCTGAACGCCAGCGTAACTAAGCTCCTAGTTTTGGACCAATCAGAGAAGGCCCATAGCCTGGATTATCTCCATGGCTAGGAGAGAGTAGGAGACTCACTCAGTAAAAACACAGCAAAGAGGGTGAGGAAGACGCAGCTCAATTGCTTAATTTTATCTTCTATCATCCCCCTCTCCGTCCGAGCGGTAGTTCTTCCCTGAAACGGAGAGCTGAAATTTTACTCGCCACGGTGGCCTATTGGATATGGCGATGAATCCGGAAGCTGCAGCCGCATTTTGATGCAGGCGAATTCAAAAGTGCCTGTATGCTGTGCTATATCACTGCACGCAAAATTTCTTACTCTGTCGACCCACAACTCAGATCAAGACTACCACCAACAATTCCTCGCCACTTTGTCACCGACTTCTCCTGAATGTTACGATACTGATACCGCGATACCGTTTCGGTCAAATGAACTGTCCGCTTGGTGACAACTGCGGCTCAAACGAAACTCTGGAACATATCCTGCTTGAGTGCGCTGCGTATGCTGACGAGCGTGCGTACCATGAACATTGCGTGGAAAATCTCTGCCCAGTGCCTCTAACAATGGACAGTGTTTTAGGTCCTTTAGCCTGCCCTAGGCAACAGAGACATGCGATGAACTTTTTGTTTACGTATTTAATGGAAATTGGACATCTCGACGAGCTTTATTTTCACCTTGCATGTTGCCCTCATACTTTCTTCACTCAGTGAACTTTGTTAGCCCATTTGTCGGACAATGGACTTCATCATTTCATATGTAACATCATTATTCGCCGATGCACCTTAGTACGCATTTAATGGCTGCATTTTATCTTCTCCCCTCTTTATTTGTTTTATTTTGCCTTCTCCGCACCACTCTGCTTCCTACTTTGTCTCCCAAATTCCCTTCCCCATCCAGGGTAGCGTGGGAGCGATTTTTAAACGCCGGCTAAATTCTCTGGTATTTCATAAAGAGTTTCTCTCTGTCTCTAAGGAACCCCAGGTTTTCCAAATTACTCCAGAGCCCACCATTTGGTGTCTCACAACTTCATGTGAAGCTTTCGGACGTTAAACCCCACCAGCATATCATACCATACCGTACCGTACTATACCATGCCATGCCATGTGATACGATGTTGTACCATACCACACTATACATACTACCAACCATACCATACCATACCATATTATATCATACCATACTATACCATACACCACCATAAAATTTATTGCGTGTGCCCCACGCGAAGTTCTGGAAGTCCCATACCATCACATAACTTGCTTACAGTTATGGAGAAAGAGGTGATTTATGCTCTTGCACTGCCCGTGTACCTATTTTGTCTCTCTCATCCCTACTTTCTAATCACAGCTTAAAATTTAAAGCACTGCCCTACATAACTGAAAGAGGCAAGTGCAAGGATATTGCTGGCTTCGTCGTTTCTCATGCCAATCATCCCAAGGGCATTTTTCTTTGCGTGCCGAGAAGTATGACTGCCCCTGCCATAAGTGCTGTTGACGCGTGCGCCTTCGTCGCGTAAGGTAAAAAGTAGGATCTTGGCACTAGCGAAGCACGCTGCAGAGAAACAGCTGTGCGTCCCGCAAGGGCGTCTTCTGTCGCTAATGGGTTGCGCTCGCTAAGTGAAGCCCGCATCCAAGTGCAAAACCCGCGCCAGAGGATGTGGTTCCCGCATATCTGACGGCTGCTTCTGAAATCGGCCGTAGAACTCTGCATGACAACAACAAGAAAGCTAAAGGAAATGCTTCGCACAAGTAGCTTCTCTTGCGCCCACAAAAATGCACACTTAAAAGTCCCATGCCTAAAAAAGAACCGAGGCCGACGTGCCTGCCGTGCTAAAAAATCAAAAGGTGATGTGAAACTGGCTGCAGATATTACATCCGCTGTAATAAATAGCTGGAGCTAATAACTTGGAAAGGGCGCAAACGCAAGGGTGTCATAAAACTGAATGCGAATAACTGGTCGACGCACAGCAGAAGCAGTGCTGATCCCACAGCAGTTTCATACATATCGCGGTGTAGGCAGAGTGGAGTACCTTCTAACATTGAGACGCTTCATGTTTCAAAGACGCATAGGAAACTAAAGGAAGTAAGCCTAAAGAAGCGGGCGTCTTTTCTAGCTAGCCTGCAAGGAGAATATTAACGATAAAGAGAGATAAAGGGCACGTTGCAGGAAATTCATACGACTCGTGCGTGTGGGCGAAAACGCACGCCTGTTGTTTTTCAACGCAAAGGCGCTGTTTGACATTTTCCAATAAGCCGATAACAGCTAACACTATGTTGCTAGGATCTTGGCTTTTGCGGTTGGTGCAAAGAAACTGAATGCTACCCGAAAAAAAAAACAACGCTTTTTTTTACATCCAAGACAGCTCAGCCGCAAACGAGGAACGCGTCCGCTGCGTCATTAAATATTTCTGTTGGATGAAGAAATTAGTATTAACATCTAGGGGGCTGAAAGCATTGATTTCAAATGTGTGTTCCCGATAGCTACACTTAATGCACTGCTTCCAGGAAATCATTTATTCTTGCGGCATATATTAAGTGTTGCTTGAACATTGAATACCATCGCTACCCTGTAGCAGTCTGAATTTTTTTTTCGGGACTTGTATTCTTTGCTGCTTCAAACAAAGTGCAATCTGTGTAAGCAAAGAGAAAATATTTGAAATGTTTGTCACGAGCTTGCAGCATAATTACAGCGAAGCTTCAGACAATTTATTTGTATTTTTTTCGCATTAAAAAAAGGAAAAACGAACACAAAGAAAACTTGCACCCTTTACCTCAATCAAGTGGGCTATTTCACCTCGACAGGTTTTTAAAGATCTCTGACATAGTCATTAGTACCAACGTAAGAGGCAGATCGAAGAAGCAAAATTGTTCTGCTCGGCTAGGTCCGGAGGAGTTGTTCCAAAAACATTTCCTGAAAGTTGCATGGTAGCAATCACATAAGGCACTTTTATTGCCCTAAAAACGCAAAAAAAGCACTTCAGTCGTTCTCTCTGTCGGGAGGCCGACGTTTGGAACTTTGGCTCGCGTTTTTTTTTGTTTTTTTCCCCGTTTGATTGAAAGCGAGGTGGACCAAACTCCCAATATCCTTCGTCAACGACCTCCCTTCTCCCCCTAACGCCCACTCGTCGCCCCTTCCCCACTGCCTCCCACGGGATTAATCGCGAAGTACCACGCAAGACGCTGGCTCCGCTAACGGGATTACACGACCGTTGCGCGCGCAATCATTTATTTACCGGGAAACGCGTCACCCGGCGAGGCACTTTTTTACGCTCCGCCATCCGCGTCCGTGCCCAGAGGAGTGGCCCCCGGAGGATTAGGAGGCGTATGAGCGCTGGCTGATCCGGAGCTCGGCCGTGCTGCCGATGCTGTCGCTGCTGCTTTTCGCGAAGGCGGGGACGACGTGTGTGAGAGTGAGCACCGCATGACGGACGCTGATCGGACGCGGTGTCGAGTGCTCGGCGTGGTGGCGAGACTGAGAGAGACGCCCACGACCGAGCTTGGGGCTAACGAGCCTCTCGTCGGGTTGTTCGCGTCGCGTGGCGAGGCAACCTGTGTGGCTCCGTGATCGGGGAAAGCAGCGAATCGTGATGGCAGACAAAGGCTAAACGAGCGGAATCGTACGACAACACGGCAGGGAGGGAAAATGCAGTACACTGCTGCTGACCGTTACCTGTCGCGATGGTGGAGCTCTGACTTGCAGGCGTCAATTCTCACTGCTCCCCTCCGCTTCCCCCCCCCCCCCCCATCCAGAGCTTTCCCAATAGGCAGCCTTACATATCTCTTCCTTCTCCCCTCTCCACAGCGTACAGCCCCCCCCCCCCTCTCACACACACACACACCCACACTCCCTTTTCATTGCGGTTGACTGCCGCTCCCACCCTCAGTTCGAGTTTTAACAGAGTCTTAAATCCAGAACAAAACAAAACAAAAAATTAAGCAACTTCTAGCGCAGGGGTGCCTATACCGGCCTATGCAAAGTGCTATAAAAAATTTATCTTTTTATTGAAGAGCGGCAATATAAAGGTCGGTGGGGCAATTTTTAAAGTATTCTTACAGCAAAGCCAGTGGTAACAGCAAATCCCGTTCATGCAGCGATTGTTCACTCGGCCTGCGCATTGCGATGCCCCATTCGCGAAGCAAGCACCTTGAAGTGCGGCTGCCTTTAGAGGCAGGTGCCAGAGAGGGGAAGTTTGGCCAACCCTATTCCAGCATATCGCTCCCGCCCAGGGCAAGCCGGGGATAACGAAATGCCACCGCATTCACCCTTTCCTAACACAATGCAACGTGAACTACCTCACTCAGCCCGAGATAACATCTGCATAAAGCAGTTGATGAACATGTGGGCTCTTCGTTGTGACATTGAGCGACGACGCTGTTGGTGGGAACCCCTCACAGCTAGTGCCCTGGGTTGCCCCGACGAACTACGAGAGGCTCATGTTCAGAACAACGAAGATCGCCGGGCGTAGCGTTAAAGGCCCCATTGTACAGAAAATCCGGTGTTGGCGGTGTCGGCGTCCGTGTCGGCATTGTCGGCGTCGGGCTTTGAGCGGTAAATCACGGGCATGGTCCTGCGAGGTGGTCCCCAGAGAGCAACCTCGGAGGCAGATGGGCCACGCAGGTCACGTGACCTTCTGGCGTCATCACAACAAGCCCACCGGATAGTGAGCAAACTGCCCGCCGTGGTAGGTGGCAGTTGAATTAATGATTGGTCGCTAGGGAAGGGAAACCTGGGTGACGCAATTAAGCCTCATCGGTGGTAGCACCTGCCATCGCTGGGCACTGGCGCATCACAACCGCTACACGACTGCGCCTGGGGAAATATGAGGACTACCAGGGACCTGTGAATGTAGAGGATGACCTTCTGCACATATGGGCATTAACCAATTACGCTATCGCCTGATACCCTTAAGATGGTGCCTAAGTCTCCCCTCCAATTGAATAATTTGTTCTTTGGGTTGGTTAACAGTCACGCATGCCATGTGCTCGACAAATATCTAGGTCGCAGTTGATGGACCTAATAAGAAGGAATCCAGCATTCTTCAGCGCGTTATCAGCCCTGGTTCTCGTGTATCCTCGCGCGTCAGACGCAATGTGAGACATCGCGCCTATGGAGAATATGTCTAGTGTATTCTGTCGGTTTCGCGGTGCACTCGGCTCGGTTCGCGGACTCTGCGCTCACGTGGTCACGCTAGCCGGAAGAAAAATCTAAATTGGTCGCACGAGCGTCTGTGGACTGGCACGAAAGGCAGGAGTTTCTGACCTAAAAGAAAAGCCCTTCCTTATGGATTGTCGTCTTAAGGAAGATGTCACAGGCGATCAAGAATCAGTAAACAAGCACGCACGGCAGTCAGAGAACACCTTCTCTCCATCCGATGAGACGGGAAAGATGTAAAAAAAACATAAGCACCGGAATTATCAGCAATTTTTCTTTCAAAAACGGCGGTTACCAGACAAAATGGTCCACATTTAGTGCTTCCACTCGGTTAGACTTCAAAGCCACTCTCTTTTAAAGTCTCTTCTCGGCCGGTCTTTCTTTCCAGAGGCGCGTCATCCGCTCGTGGGAACATGCATCCAGCGCTTCTTTTTCTTTTTGATCCGAGAGTTGAAGAGCATGCTGGGAGGGGGGGGGGGGGGCACTGCTAAACTGAACATGCGATCACATGGTTGCAGCACATCGTGAAGCACTGCCGCGATACCGGGCGAGCATCGCCGGCATAAGGTGCCTTTGCACTAAGACGGCCGGCTGCTCCTTCAGCAGATGCGTCTGGTGCCAGCCGTTTTTGCCGGTTGTAGGCGGCAGCGCTTAGTAAAGCGCGGCGACCATAAGATCGCATGTTTCCTTTAACAGCGAACCGTACTGTACATATGACTCACTGACCGGAGAATAACGTAGTGGTCGCATGTATGAACCGAAAGCTCCCAAGTTCGCGTGCCGGTCAATGAGGATGCTATCCTGACGGGTCTGCACAATGAGGGCATTTGGGCCACCTGTGCCAGAATGTGCCACCTGGGCCAAGAGCTGGAAATGAACTTGGGAGTAAGCGCTGCAGACGGGGCAGCGGTACAACTGTCGCTGACCCCTTTTCTTCATTTCGAGGCGGTAAAATCTGCGCGGGCTTATTGCGTGCTACCTGGGAAGCTACCTGAGAGGCTCACCAAACTTACACCTAGCAACATACTTATAGAAGCTGCACGTGCACTCCAGATTTCAGTAAAGCTAACACCCTATATAACCACCGGCATCAAACGGTCCTAAAGCTGTTCAATGCCCTTTGCAGTGCAAAGGAATAGAAAACAGAGCAGATGTGTGCGATAGTTGTCCATCCATTTCCGCGCTTGAAGACGGAGTTCTCTTCCCTTAAGCACTGGAGCAGAAAGGAGCTTTTTATTAGTTTTTATTAGTTGGCAGGTGGTCACACCTGCCACCTGCCAACCATCTATCTCTCCACCCAATTCCTCCTCTCTCCTTGGTTCCTGACCCGGCCGCGGCGGTCGCATTTCGATGGAGGCGAAATTCAAGAGGCCCGTGTACTTTGCGATGCCACTGAACGTTACAGAACCCCAGGTGGACGAAATTATCCGGAGCCCTTCACTACAGCGTCCCTCATAGTCCGAGCCGCTTTGAGACGTAAAACCCGACGTAAAAACTTTGCACCCTCCCCTTCTCTACTTATATAGGGAGAGGAGAGAGGCGCCGGACTAAGAATGACTCAGCTCATGTAACAGCAAATTTGAGTAATTAAACCAAATGCAGATATGTGCGCTAGCATGACCTCAGTTGTCGGTTGGAGTTACGAGCTGCTAGGTGCTACCAGGCAACCGCCTAACTATCACCCCAACTTCTTCGGTTAAGCTATTGGGAAAGCATCATTCGATTCACGTTCTCATCCTAACCGCTGCTGCTCATTCTGCTTAGCTCGGTGCGCTTAGGGGCAGTACGACCTAATAAACTTTATTAATTATTAAAGCATTAATCAAAAATTTTTTGTTTGTCTTAACTTTTTGTATGGACGCGCGAGCGCATTAACTCGGTGTTCCCAGTTAAGCTTTCCAGTTAAGCTTAAAATGCACGTTCGGCATCTTTTTATTTTTGTGTACTTGGGCTTTTTTGTCGGCCAAGTAAGTACCTTTAGCCATACATGCTCCCTGATAAATTACTGCACGCTGGTGCTACGTCACTCTCAGGACCGTTTTGGATCCTCGCCCGCTAACGGACATGACGACACTTGAACAGTGGCCACAGCGATCGTCGATGTTTGAAGTCCTGCGGGCAGTGCTGCTTTTCTTGAAGGGTTATGGTTTTAAGCTAAATACTATGAATTTTCCCAATGTTAATTTTCTTACTTAGTTAATTGTGATCTTATTTTTCTTGTCTACCTCCCCTCCTTGATTTCCGTCCTCCCTTTTTCTCTTTCTGCCTTTGGGTTGTTAACGATCTTATGCCGGCGCTCTCTTCTCTAAATACCATGTGGGAAGCCAAAAATGAGCCAGCTGCCATTGCGGGTGTGAGCCCAGTCACATAACCCCTTGCAGGTGCTTATAACGCGTTCTGTTTGCGAATATAATTGACATGATGACAAACCTTGATTTCAAACTTATTACAGCCCGTTATTTATAGCAGGATTGAAGAAAACCATTCACTCCAGAAGTGACGCTTACGTTCAGATCGCAAATACAACCGTGAGCATTGTATTGGGCAAATAAATATTGCGTAAACTGACTTATTAAGGTTTTCCATTGATGTATTCTTTGTACTTGATGAACAACTTGTCTGGAATACCAGACGCAATAAAAGGAAATAAACAGATAGCATTTGCTGCCACCTGTAGCAGGTACCAAGCAACGAATAATATGAATCAGCCAACCAAATATAATTTACCGCTACGCATATGGACCTAGCAGCCTTACATCAAATGCCAGTGCCACTGTCCTCGCCAGTTTTCTCAGTGGCCGAAAACAAAGGAACGAAAGGGTTTTGAGACTTTCCTCGAGTAAGCTGCAAGACCTGTGTCGACCTAGAGAATCCTTTTTATTAATTTTATTAATATTACCTTTATTTATTAACGATATTATTTTTTCAAATCTTCTATTACTGCGAAGATAGACTTTACAAATTTCTGCGTTGTGCAAAAAAAAAAAACACTTTGTGGGCCTGCTAATGACTGAAAATTGTTCATCATCAGGTTGAGCAGCAATTTTCGCTAGACGCGGCAAGGCTTAGGTGATGCATTGAAAGGATAAACTGAGAAAGGAGATCGAAAACTAAAACACCGTTAAGAAAGGTGCTTTAGTCTTGCAGCTCAGCTTCATTTCTTCCCTATGACAGACCAAGGAAAGATGAACCGATTTGCTGGGAACTATAGTTTACTTAAACAAATGACTCGTATACAGATTTTCCAGCTTGTCAAATATGCATATGCGGAAGAGAGGGCTGGAAAAAGGCACTATTCACAAAAAGACAAAATAAGCAAGAGTTTAACAAGTGAACAAGACGACTTGCCTGCGAAGACAAGTCCTCTTGTCGAAACGTTGGCTAGCAGTTCGCTTTGTTTTGCGTAGACAGAAAGAGAGAGAGAGAGACTCTTTAATGACAGAAACGAGAATTTAGCCGCGCCGCTCCTTCAATATCGCTGGCATGCTCTCTGAACAGCAAGAATAGCATAGGTGCTGAATGAGACTGTTTTTCTGTTTAATTTATATTTATTCTGTCTGTCGGTGCACTTCGCCGTGCTTACCGCTCTCCGGTATTAATACCCTATTTTCACTGAGCAGTTAAGAACCGCTGTATGTGTCCAGAATGATTTTCCACTCATGCTTGCTAATTTTCTTAATTTTTCATGACATTTTTAGGACCTTTTTCTCACCTTCTATATCAGCCGTCCATATTTATTCTTGTTACGTGAAATTCACTGATAGCAACAGGGCTCCAACTTCGACATATTCTCCACCCATAACACTGATTTGTTTTTGGTAACAAACGACCACATATCAATAGAACTTTATGAACAGTGCAGAGCCGGAGATTTGTTGCCGTCACATATTCGGCAACATATGATCAGGGTTTGACCGTGACGCGTGCACAGCTCTGCGTTCTCGGCGTCCTTCAAGCATTCAAAATGCACGGCCAATGGCACCTACATTAGCGGCTTCTGCATTAGAGAGCTGGCAGCGCCTGACGTGGGTAGAGTTAACTTTCCGTTTCGGCTATACCCTCACTCATGCCAACTACGCGAACTTAGAAGGTTGTGGACTGAGACATCTAATGAGATAGTGGCCTTCGAACAGAAACTCCTGCCAAGGAGTTGTTAAAATATCATGCTAACTCTTTTGATGCTTGTGGGAAGCACCGACCAGTGCGCTGCAAAGATTCCCCTCATTAGCCGGTTATTTGCACTCAAGTGATTTGTCGACAAAAATGAAGACCATGTGGAAACAGTGATTTTTGTGGATTCTGTCTTTCTTCGTTGAGGAGCCAGTGCATTAGTTAGTTGCCGTTGCTCAACAATGAATAGCAGCCTCTTTGGGTCAATTAGATGTGCTCAATCTTCGGACTATGACTGCTCTTTGTAGCTTGGACCGCACGTGCCTTGCTTTCGATTTCTTTTCGTAAACTTGGTTTGCTCGTCGCGGTGTTATCTTGCGTCGAATGTGGGCGCAAAATCATATATCTCTTGACAAAGGCTTCCGTAAAAGTAGTTGCAAGTCGCGTCCCGTACCTTGTTTCTCCTCGGTCTTGTCGTGTTACCACGCCGAAACAGTTTTTTTTTTTTGCAAAGAAATCTTCGACACACTGCACTCAACAGAAAATGGTCTCATGAGCGATCTGTACCCCCTTTTGGCCAGTAAAAAATTTTGAACACACTAATGACTATATTCGGCATGCCTCCTTCTATCATTTTACTAATGCAGTGTAAATGCAGTTTTGAGAATGACAGTACGAAAACAACTGATAAATAACGCACGTTAGGGGTTTTGGCAAATCCGCGCCTTCATTTTGCACACTACTAAGTTGGAAATACAGCGGGCGTTGCATTAAGCTTATCAACAGCCTAGAACGCGTTAAACTGAGCACGTCAATCGACTCGACATAATGGTAACTCAGGATAGCACAAATGTTTCCCAAAGATTTCTCTTGCCTACTGTGTGACGTGGATATGAGAATTACCTGTTTTAAATAATGCAGCGTTTAAATTTGCTACACAAGGAGGCTACAGTCCCCGTCGCGATTCAAAAGAGATGCCGATAAAATCCATCATCAGTTGATCTGTGACGCTAGAAAGGGAAATTTTACCTGATATTACATTCAGTCAGACGTTACGTAGAGAAAATTGCAAGCCACTCCTCTCAGTCTAGAGCTAGCAGTGCACTTGTGGACTATCCATCAATAGTTATCATACTTTGGAAAATGTTCGGTGGCATTTTTGTTTTGTTTTTGAAGCGCAGCTCCTGCCGTCTGTTCATGGCTTGCTCGTCATGGTCGTTGTCGGAACCGGCAGAGCTCAGGAAAGTTAAGAGCACGGGGATGTTGATTGATTATCAGGAAATGAAAGGCGCGATAGCTGTCTCACTTCTGGGTGGACACCTCAACCGTGCCATGAGGAAAGTGAGAAAGGTGGGAGCAAAAGAAGAAAGAGATGGCGTAGTAGAGGGTTTTTGTTTGCTTTTGAGGGGAAGGAAATGGCGCAGTATCTAACATATCGGCGGACAACTGAACCACTCCGTAAGGGAACGGATAAGGGAGGACTGAGAGAAGAAAGGAAGGAAGAGGTGCCGTAGTGGAGGGCTCCGGAATAATTTCGACCACCTGGGAATCTTTAACGTGTACTGACATCGCACAGTACATGGGTGCCTTAGCGTTTCACCTCCATCGAAACGCGGCCGCCGCGGTCGGGTTCGAACGAGGGTACTCCGGATCAGTAGCCGAGCGCTCTAACCACTGAGCCACCGCGGCGGGGTCTGTAGTAGAGGGCTTTGGAGTAATTTCGGTGAAGGTTACAGCGAAGGAAGGGCGGGAATGAAAAGGCAGATGAGGGAGGTTTTGATGGAAGAGAGAAATTCGGGAACGCAAGGGTCAAAGTGGAAATTGAGTGTACGGCGGGGGCAGGTGACAAGGGTCTCACTCAGTGTGTTGCAGCTGTTGCGTAATGACTTCTTAAAAGCGTTTACATATCTTCGTCGTGCTTGGAATGTGCGCCCCGACCACCTGCACAAACGCGACTGCGCTAGATGCGATTCCACGCAGATACCCCAGCAACCCTCATTTTAAGGGGTACACATTTTAAGGTTTGTGAAAAATCACAATGCCTTGACGAAGTGAGGCGATTTCTTGCACAAAGATTGTGCGCCCCTAATTTTCACGCTAGCGCCTGAAGGGAATACCTTATCGTCCAGCGTTACCTCGGTACTGGTGCAGGAGCCACAGAAAGCCACGCCGCCGCTAGTTCTTTCGGCCAAGTGGCGTCAGCTGACACCACATCATAAATATTCCGCTCACGCCGCAGTAACAAGCCTGAATACTATTAAATTTTAAAAGGGTACCTCCCCCGGTATGCCTGTTGCTTGCGGCATCGCTGTTTACGCATTTCCATTGAGCTGTGCGGTGTAAGGAAGCATAAGCAGCTGCATGGTAGGCATGGGGTGAAGAAGCCGATGTGTATCAAATTTATAGATTTATATCCCACTAACTATTCGTTCTTTTGCACTCATATTTTTAAGTACTTTGTGAAACGTCTATCCAAGCTCATGTCCCTGTTGTAAATATTGTCACGTGCTGCGCATGGGCTCTGAGGAATAAAGAAGACGTGCGGCGGCTGGAAGTAGAAGAGAAAGTCAAGTATCCTGCCGCCGGCGCACCAGGCTCCTCTCGACCTGCCTTGTAAATATTATTTGTAAATAGAACCTGTAACAGTGTGGTGGAAGTGCTGGGTCGATCACCACGGACCCCTCTCGCAACCGCTGCAGCCGAAGAATCGCCGGATTGCCACCGTTGCCCGTGCAAATGCCCAAGGAGGCCGACGCACGTCCGACCGGTGCCGCAACGCCCGCTTGGCAGCACTACCGTGAGCCGCGCACGTTTTCCGGGAAGGCTGGCGAAGACGTGGATGATTGGCTCACCCATTACAAGCGGGTGAGCAAATACAACGGCTGGGATGCCACTCTTCAGCTGGCCAATGTCGTCTTCTTTCTCGATGGCACCGCGCTAACTTGGTTCGAAAACCATGAGGCATCAATAACAAGTTGGGACCGCTTCATGGAAGAGCTCCGCAGCTGCTTCGGGGATACTGTTGCCAAACGAAAATGCGCTGAGCAGTCTTTGCTTCAGAGAGCGCAAGTGCCTGGAGAGACCTGCACGACTTACATAGAAGAGGTCTTGAAGCTGTGCAACGTCGTTAATCCCAGTATGTCCGACGAAGATCGCGTTGGTCATCTCCTCAAGGGCATCGCAGAGGACGTCTACAGCTTTCTTATTAGTAAAGAAAATTTAGACTCGCCCACGGATATCATCAAGCACTGCCGCACCTTTGAAGCTCTAAAACTGCGTCGAATTACTCCCAAGTTCGGTCGCCTGCCTAACGTCACCACCGTCGCCAGCGTGGATTTCCACGAGCCTGTGAATGCGGCGACTCTCCCTGACGTGATTCGTCAAATCGTGCGTGACGAACTCTCCCGGCATCAAGATCTTGCGCGCCGCAGTGAGGTCCCGTATGGGAGCTGTTCTCTGCAGGCGGCTCCTGCCTCCCGCTCCTCCCCTTGGAGTTTGTCTGCCCAGGCCCCTACCAGTGCTACTCGCATTGATTACAGCGACGCTCCCCGGATCACCCGCCCCGGCCCCAGGGCGCCAGCTCATCCGCAACACCACCTGCGGCAGCCGGAGTACGATGGTCTTTTCGACACTGGCTACGAGGAGTGTTATCCCGAGTGCTCCCCCGACCCACCACTTTGTTACCGCTGTGGTATGATCGGTCACATCTCTAGATTCTGCCGTCGCCGGGGCCAGTTTTCCCGCTCCCAGCGCCAATGGTCGAACCCTCGCCTGAGTTTCAATGCGCCTGTTCATGACCGTGTCTTCACATCGTCTCAGCGCCCGTCCAGTTACGCGCCACCACGGAACGACTCCCCTGCCTCTGACCGAAGTCTGACTCCACCTCCGCACCGCTCTCGCCGCTCGCCTTCCCCCCAACGTCGTTCCCCACCGTCCCCGGGAAACTAGCGTGTGCGGCCGATGGAGGTGCGGTCGCCGGATCATCGATAGTGCCAATTCCTCTGCCCATTGTTATGTTAAGGAACCGCCTTGAAGTTTTAGTGGACGGTATTTGCGTCATGGCCTTAGTGGACACTGGTGCCACGGTGTCAGTGATGAGTTCAACTTTCAAGAACCTTCTGGGTCGTAAAATAATGTTCGCTTGGGATCGTGCTGTTATATTCCGCGGTGTAGAGGGAGAATCATTGGTTCCGATTGGTATTTGTTTTGTGAATGTAGTGATCGCTGGCCACATGTTCCGAACTGAATTCACGGTGCTCCCTGACAGCACCGACAGCACCGACAGCACCGACTGAACTCCACACTGACGCCAGCGGCATCGGCGTGGGTGCTGTGCTTATCCAACGCCATGAGGGCAATCAACACGTTGTCGCTTATGCAAGTCGCACCCTCAGCAAGTCGGAACGCAATTACACTGTAACAGAGCAAGAGTGTCTCGCCGTTGTTTTCGGCGTACAACGGTTTCGTTCGTACCTTTATGGACGTGCTTTTACAGTCGTCACAGACCATCACTCTCTGTGCTGGCTGGTCAATCTACGCGACCCCTGCGGTCGGTTGGCCCGCTGGGCGTTACGCCTACTCTGTACTCCTCTACGCTACTCTGTACTCCTCTGTTCTGCAGGCAATGCACGATGACGTCACGGCTGGGCACTTGGGGTTTGCCAGGACCCTTAACCGCATCAAAGAACGTTTTTACTGGCCAAAAATGCGTCACATGGTTCAGCGCTACGTGGCCACCTGCGTGCAGTGTCAGCGGTTCAAGCTTCCCACGACTTCTCCGCCTGGACGCCTGCATCCTTTGCCACCTCCAAGCACGCCATATGAACAAGTTGGACTCGATCTGCTCGGCCCGTTTCCCCGCTCGTCCAACGGTAACCGCTGGATTATAGTGTGCGTTGATCACCACACCCGTTACTGTGAGACCGCCGCCCTATCTTGCGCCACCGCTGCTGAGGTCTCGCTCTTCCTTCTTCGTGCTGTCATCCTCCGGCATGGACCTCCTCGAGTTGTTATCAGTGACCGCGGTCGCCAGTTTACGGCAGACGTTGTGGAAGAGCTTCTGCGTCTTAGTTCATGCCATTTTCGCCACTCGACGCCGTACCACCCCCAGACTAATGGACTGGTTGAACGTACCAATCGGACACTCACGACCATGCTGGCCATGTATGTCGATTCCCGCCATAAGAACTCGGACGACGTGCTTCCCTTCATTACATACGCCTATAACACGTCGAGGCATGAAATAAGTGGTTACAGCCCATTCTTCCTTCTTTATGCCCGTCCGCCTCGAAGCTCCCTCGACAGCATCTTACCTTTCTCTCTCGACACCGAGCCTTCTATTGCCAACACTCTATGTCGCGCTGAAGAAGCCCGTCGGATTGCCCGGATACGCACCTTGGCATCACAGCATCGCTCTAAGCAGCGTTATGATCGCCGGCGCAAGGATGTCTCCTACCTGCCCGGTGACGTTGTATGGTTGTGGACGCCACTACGCAAGCGTGGCTTATCAGAAAAGCTGCTATCCCACTACACAGGCCCGTTCATCGTTGTTGCTCGCCTCAATGACCTCAACTATGTCATCTCTCCTCAATCAACGCAAGGACGCCGCTCAAGGACAACCCAGGTCGTGCATGTCGCACGGCTGAAGCCATTCCACTCTCGGGACCCCGATTGATTGACTGGTCCAGAGGGCTTCGTCTGCGAACGGGGAATTGTCACGTGCTGCGCATGGGCTCTGAGGACCTGCCTTGTAAATATTATTTGTAAATAGAACCTGTAACAATATTATTGAAAGCGTAGGCGCTGCGCTGCGCTGCAACGCGTTTTTTGGACATGTGCAATTTTGACGCCACCAGGGCTCAACGGTTGTCAGCGGTGGCCATTGGGTGATGATAGATAATCTGTCCAGAAGAGCATCTCCTGGTTTTTTTGCGGACACTCCTATGCTGATTAACTTTTTGGACTGCTTACATGAATATTCCTTGCCATATTAGCTTTTTGATGAAATGGAAAATGGAAATTTTCGCTATTATACAAGGTGAATCTTCGAATCGAGCCAGGAAATGACAATGCAGATGTCGGCGAACACCAACCAGAGAAAAGGAACAGTGAGAATAATTGGACGCCTGAGCTTAAGCTTTTATTCCCTTTTTTAATGCTCTCCTCCTCCTGTGAGCATCGGCAGTGAGCTGCAAGAAGCGACCGGGGAATTCACACTACAACTCGCGCACCGCCGCTCGTGCAGCACGTGTGGCCAACCCTCTACGGTGAGAGCAATGCAGTGTGTTTGGCTACTTTTTATGAGAATGTGTATTCCATGTGCTCATAAACAGCTTCTGCTATCTCCCCTGCCGACAGGTTTCCGCGTCGCATAAGCCTATGAATGAGAAGAAATTTCTTGTTACCCGTACAGAACAGCACTTGTGAAAGATGCCGGCACATCTTCCAGTTTATGAATTCTTCTGCACTAAATAGTTTGTTTGAAAACAGGTGTAGGGCAGACGCATTATGCCTAGCGCAAGCTTAGAACTTAGATTTGCTGGGCTCTGCGCCCAGCGTTGCTGAAGCGCTTCATGCCGCTCGATAGAAGAGGGCGCGTTTCAGATTTAGGGAAGCCTTCAACTTATCCGCTTATCCGCCTTCATCTTATCGTCTTACAGGAAGGCTATGCAAGTTTTGAGCATGTGTGTTGCTGACATGACGTAAAATAAGCTGGAACACCGGCCTGTTAGTGACAAGAGCGAGGAGAAATTGTACAAAACGCAAGGTAAGCAGAAGCGAGAGGCATTTTTTTTTTGTGGCAACTGCAAGATCCATATATCCCTTACAAAGTGTGAAAAAAAAGGCTTATTTGCAGTTCTCCACACCACAAAATAAAAATTTTTTTGTTCACTTCTTTGTTGCCAATTGCGGTAACGAAAGCATCTCTTTAGAATTTTACACCCATTAAGTCCTGATGTCCGATTTCGACACCATACCTGTAAATCATTTAATATTTGCCCCATAAGCTACAAATTTTTACGAAGTGGTTTGAGGCCTGAGGTATTATAAAAACACGAAGCAAAAAAATCTATGGCCAAAATAAAAAGTCCAGGGCCCAAAGGGCTATACAAAGCTTCTGCTCTGGCATGGCCATGGTGGATTAAAAGCTTTTGAAAAAGATAAGAATAATTTTGACTTTATTCTTCAACACACACCAAACTTCCCTACAGACATGATCTTAGGTGTTACTTGCCTGGCCGCCGGCAACATTGACAACTGCGCGCAGACAAGCTGGATTATGTGGATACGACGAACAGGATTACATTTTAGAAAAGACTGAGCAACCATTTTGAAGAGTGAAGTGGGAGAGTTGAGACCTACAAGGAACCTGGTGAAGCCCTCCACACCTTTGTCGAAGGCCCCCGCTTAGTGAAATCTCATAAGCTGTACCAAAACTTTGATTAAGAGAGTAATTACTCACCACCATCTACCTGAGCGTGGTCATATGGCTACGAAAGAAAGGCGTACACAATTTTTTCAGAACTTAGCAGTTTCTGCACAACGGCCTCTCCCGGGGCCATCACTCTACCAATGGAGCTAACCAGGACGGCTGATTAGCAACTGGAAGCGGAAACGCTGTTGTCCAATGCATTTCGGAGAATCCTCCGATGGAGAGTAAGATTTTAGTAAAGGGAGGAATCACTAGTTGATAACTCATTTATTAGACAATAATTCATAGAGTCATCAATGAATTCAGCCACGTTCTGCGACCTGCTATCCCTCCTGGTTACCTTCGTAGGTACAACTGCCCCGCACAAGCGGCTGTCGTGAGTTCCAGCCCTGCGACAAGAGGTAGTGTAACTCAACTGCGGAGATTCTGAGAGCACTACATAGCTCTTCTTGGAGCCGTATATGGCTACGCTTAGGTGAATGATGATGAGTGATTGCTTCCTTGATTAATTCTTTCCACTTGGGTGAAATCCAGTAAACATGTTCAGATAATATCAAATATTAGAATACAGGTGTTTTTATATTTCGCCTTCATCGAAATGCGGCGGTCGCAGCCGTGATCTGAGGCTTGAATTCGTGCCCAGGAATTTTACGCCGCAAGCACTGGGACACCGTGATGATTTCAAGATCATTTTTGAAAGTGCACGAAACTTAGATTTTTAGCCGACAGCTCGGTCAAAAAATTCCACGACGCAAACCATCCAGAGGGCAGCTGAGGACCAGCACACCCGTCTCTTCCAAACTTTCGTCAAAGCAGCAGAGCTAGCAACGTAGAAGAAAAGTGTAGGATAAAAGTGCACATTGTTGGGCAAGTCCGGCATGTATCGTTAAGCATGGTACTGCGCAACAAAAACAAGGACGTGAAGAGTACACGGAAAGCCTCCTGTCCCTATGCTCTTCCCGTCCATGTTTGTGTTGAGCAGTCTTTTTATTACGAACATGACTAGGAGCTGGTCCCATAAAAAGGGAAACTTGGTTATCTACGGGCACAGGTATGCCATTTCATTCTGCATATGCACTGTACTGGGAGGGAGAGAGAGAAGTTGCTCTCCCCCGGACCCATGCCGGAACCTCACCCTCCAACATGGTGTCGATGCGACCCGGTTCTGGCGGCTACCACGGCCGTTGCACTTTTGCAAAGCGTAGGCTGTGTTAAGTAGCCCTGTAGTGAACGTGCTCAAAAAAGCTGGGGCGGCCACTACTCCACATCCCTACATGTAGACACGTGAAGGAAGTCTCCGGCAGAGGCCACGCTAATACGACAGCATTTCTAAGGCCCGAGAACAGGAAGTAATTGAAACGACCCCGACATGTGTGTGTGTATGTGAACACCGTTCGTTTCTGCACACTGGAAAGTGTGACTGCCTCTTGGTGCAGAACCCGCAGAGCAAGAGCTTCTTACGAATCGATGCTATAAGGCTTGAACCGGCCTGCCATTTTCCGTTTGCTCATACCTTACCAGTTTCGTCGCTAACTTTGACGAGCTTGTTGTCACTCGTGTTCCACAGAGCG
This sequence comes from Amblyomma americanum, assembly GCA_030143305.2. Taxonomy (NCBI): domain Eukaryota; kingdom Metazoa; phylum Arthropoda; class Arachnida; order Ixodida; family Ixodidae; genus Amblyomma; species Amblyomma americanum. The sequence continues at coordinate 56,189 of JARKHS020015002.1, forward strand.
ATTCTGCTCGGTACCTGGGCTGCCCGCTGTACACGATACGATGCACCACTCATTCGGAAGTGTCAGAAACGAAGCAATCATTACACCGTTGTTTTTTTTTGGTCACCAAGGCCATTGCAGGAACTTAAACATATGTTTGTCTAGAAAGACAAGCATCTTGTCGCTCACAGTTGCGCTGAATGTAACATGAGTGACAGAATATAAGTCGAGGCAAAAAAGTGAATAAAATAATGCCCTCTCCCGTAACACTACTGTATCGCGGGTGTAATCCCAAAGGTAATATAAAAGATGTGGCCCTAAGGCAATTGAAATTTTGCCACCCGAGGGTGGAAAGCAATCAAAGGGAATGCTACTATAGCGGCCCACAGCCGGGAGAGCGGGCCCGGGGAGACTCCCCTGATCTCCCCTGGGAAGTAGCGGAAGGGGTTGAATGAACGGGTTATGATACTTGGGATGGGAATGGGGACAGCGAGTTTTTCGTTGCACCTTCACGACACCTGGTTCCGCAGTCCGTACCAACCCCGGACCAGGTCGTCGGTTATTCCGACCCACAGGGGTTGTTTCGTACCGCCAAGCTACCTGCCGTCGAGGGCTTTTCAAGGTTTTTCAGACACCTGAAGTATATGTGGTGGGATCCGACCAGTAGAGACTTAGGTCGTCAGCCTATCGACCCTCCGGCCCTCGGCACCATGACCTAACACCTCCGGGGGGACCCACCTCTGCTTCCATCCAACCAACCATGCACTTATTTTCTCCCCTAGCTTGCTCCACACCTACTGAAGAGGGAGTGTTCTAGGCAGGGCTGATCAGAACACAAATCAAGAACATGGCTTAGAGTGAGATTACCCGGGCCTACTCCACCGGTACTCCACAACATCGACGGTTTTCGCTCATGTCGTAGTACGACCCCCTTCCTCGGCTTCCCGCGACGGCCCTTACGGCCCCACGGCCGGCCTAAGACCGCTTCCTCGAGGCGTCGGTTAGAGCCCGGCTACTATGAACCACCGCGGGGACCTGGTTTCTCCGGAACCAGAAACCGGCGCGTCGGTAGCCAGACTTGCACGCCCCGCGTGCGGAGAAATGTAGATGCATGTACTGGAAAACCTTTTGTACTTTTGCCATGCCTTCCGTGCGGGATTCCGTGGGTCCAGCCTCGTGATATAACCAGGCCTGCATCCGTTCAGGCATCGGACCACACGGGCGCGACTGGCCCACTCAGTCGCTTGGGAGTCGCTGCCACTCCCATGGGGTTTTGCATCCCCAGAGGACGGGCCCCGGCCAGCCCATCCCCACCGCTGGCGTTGCACCGGAACAAAGCCTAGTAGCCGAAACTACACCGGCCCGTATCCGGTGGCAGAGGGGGGGCACGAGCAGGGCGCGCAGTCGGATTACAGCGAAAATTTGTCGAAAAATTAATTTCCGCCAAATGTAAGCCAGAGGTTGAAAGGAGCGGCGAAAGTGTTGTAATGCTAACGTCGCGCGCTTTGCCGGACGATTCTATGTTGGTGCATCGACAGGTTATGGTTTAGCGTAAACACAAGACCTGAAGCGGGCTGTGGGTTATGGAAAATATAGTTCTACCAGCCTATTTATAAGACCGACCTGCAGGCAGGTACACAAAGGCTTTCAAAGTAAACTGCTTACTGCTGGAACTTGTAGAACTGAATGAAATTTGACTGCGGCGGTAATGAACAGCGAAGTTTGCTGTCACCAGAATTAGAATGGCTTTAATTGTCAAATGGCGTTCCATTGATTCTGCTGGCCTTATTGGCTCTGTTGGCTTTATTTTCAGAGCACTGTTAGCTCTGTTTTGTCGCCCCGCCGCGGTGGCTCAGTGGTTAGGGCGCTGGACTACTGATCCGGAGTTCCCGGGTTCAAACCCGACCGCGGCGGCTGCGTTTTTATGGAGGAAAAACGCTAAGGCGCCCGTGTGCTGTGCGATGTCAGTGCACGTTAAAGATCCCCAGGTGGTCGAAATTATTCCGGAGCCCTCCACTACGGCACCTATTCTTCCTTTCTTCTTTCACTCCATCCTTTATCCCTTCCCTTACGGCGCGGTTCAGGTGTCCAAAGATATATGAGACAGATACTGCGCCATTTCCTTTCCCCAAAAAACCAATTATTATTATTATTATTCTGTTTTGTCGCTCTATTTAAGTTCGAGTCCGTTTTTTTGTAGCCAAACCGCGCACATTGGCATGAGTAGTTCAAAATCAGGTCGAACCACCTGTGCGCGGTCGCTATCCGTCGCTATCTCGGAATCTCACGGGGACCTAGGACGGGGTAAAGCTTCTATACGCGTTAAGCGCAGGTATAAAAGCGCACAAAAATCGCATGTACTTCTGAGACCTACGCTGGGACTCACTGAGCACAACTCCACCTTCCATTGTCTGCTTCAATCAACCCCATTACAGCCTCTCACCGCTCCTGGGTTTTTGGGTTGTTCCCATAAAGTCATTGCCCTTTTCTCTTCCAGAGTTTCTCCTAAAGCTAACTATTAAACCTCTCATATTTCCATCTCTCTCTTCATCCTGAGCTTCTAACTTTTTAAGCACGCTGCACAGGGAGCGTTGTGACAGACAATTAATTATTACCGCTCCGTAAGTTAAACACTAGTGCCTATGAATAATTTTCACGATTAAAGGATTAGGTAGTTATGGCTAATATTGGCACCATCGCACGTGAATATTTAAAAATGCGACTGCTCATATTTGACATGCTGCCTTTTCTTTCTCCTTCCAGCAATATCTCATCCAAAATCCAAACCCATATTTCCGGTTAGAGCACGGGACAGGCGCTGGTAAGTAGCGATTTTCTTTTATTTGTTTCAAAAGCTCACAAAGTGAATAGCAGAGAATTATGCCGTTTAAAACATTTAGGAGCCAGTATGAAAACGGCACAGTAGTGGTCAAAGCCTTAAGTTTATTTCACACTTGCCAATTCTATGTTTATTTCTCCCTAAGGGGATGAAAGGCCTCAGACCTGATAAAACCACTGTTAATAAGAATAGGAGAACAATACAGATCTCCAAGTTATATGCACTTAGAGGAAAAAGGCGTGCAGTATTAAGGTACAAAAGAGCGTTTTTTAAGCATGAGAGTGAAGTAGACTTCAACGATCAGCGTCGACGCAGCATGCCATTCTCCTCACTATGGGTGACGATGCAATCACCGTTATGAAGAATACTGGCTGCGTTTCAGTTATTTGTGGCCTGTACTCACGTTTAAGTGATGACAGCTGCCGAGGACCTGCAAGTCTTCACAGGTTTCTCAAAGAAAACTAAATCTTTACAGTAAAATACTTTTAAGTTTAGGTACCTATCGCGGTATTTTAAAGTTGCGAACACGCTGCACTTAAAATATGAATTTAACAGGCCGCAACCTCCATTCTTTTCTACCTACTGCAATCACCTGTCCGGCGAGTAACTAGCGTAGTTGCAGCCAGGTTAGTGAGTTACAATAGCCCAGCCATGCCGTGAATTCTATTGCGGCAATAAATTTTACCCCTTCGTGATTGGACTGAAAATACGCAAACCAAACGTGGTTAGGTTAACAAGGCGCTAAAAGATGCTTTCGTATGCAGCCGCGATCGCTTTATGGTCGAATTCGAAGCTATATGGTTCAAGAGGCAGTGTGTTCTAGATCCAGCACATGAGGAACCAATGTGAGCCTCATTATTTTCCTTTCAGATATTCATGGGAAGCTTTTGGGAATTACGCAAAATAGGAAAACTCTGTAGCACATTACTGTGCATCTCATTCGTGAAAGCACCATTAGTGTGCCCGCATTTAGCTCGCTAGTCTGATACCGTGCTACGCGGTTTACAACAGACTGTCCTTCTCCGGGACCGTTTTCTTACTATGCGAATACTTGACTGGGGGAATTATATGAAATGGTTACTTGGATGCTCAGAGCCTCTTTATAAGAATCATCGTCATCATCGTTCTGACTATGCCCACTGCAGGACAAAGGACCCTCTCCTATCTCCTCAATCAACCCTGTACGAATATACGGTATCCAACTGCGTTTTAGTAGTGGAGTGTAGTGGCTGACGCTGCTGCATTACGGTTCATATAAGAAAGTGGGTTCGTGAAACGTCATCTTACAAGTATTGGTGGCTGCGTTTTTCATTTCCTTCCGCAGCGGATATGTGATGTTGCATTTTTTTTCTTTTTGCCCTCATAGGCGCCCGTGATATTAGCTCTTTCGTCACCCAGGTGCTACACGCCTGCGCCAATACCTAGAAATAACGTCGAACTAAATGCTTATTACGAAAGTTACAACGGCAGTGGAGAAGGCGAAGCTTCGCGATGGACGGTGCGATAACCACTATGAATGATTATTGTACCTGATCGTGCGGCTTGCAGCAGATACCACTTGGTGCCATATTTTATACGATCATTACAGCTGACTAGGTAGAGACTTCAGCGGTTCTAGATTGCACGTGTAATACCGCAATAGCGGTTGGTTATTGGCCTGCTTTGAAATATTGCACATAGGTGATGCAGTGAGCTTCAGCGTCACCCATCTACACAAAAGATGACAGAGCACGGCAAAAAAAAAATCGATTCATTGCGAAAGCACGACTTTTTGGTCTTGTTTGTTGGCTATGTTTCAACTTAGCTTTATTACTTTGTTTACATAAGGCGTACCTCATTGCTTGGCAATTCCCGTTGTGGGTGCGCCAAATTCGGTGGCGACAATGGCGTAGGGCCCACTGAAATGACGTTAGACATCATTTTTGGTCCAAATTGGCGGAGGTCAACTTTCAAGGTTGAAGTGGGTAAATGTCTAGGCACGGGGGAGCAAATTTGGGGGCCACTATTTTGTTGGGCACACTAGAATTAGGATGCACATCAATTTTGCCGCAAACCGGCAGAGGTCAAATTTGGGGTTGGGGTGGGTCACACTTTGGAGGAGGGTGGGCCAAATGTGGGGGCCTCCACTGTGCTGGGCCTATTAAATTAGGTTGAACACCAAATTTGATCGAAATCGGTCGCGTCCAAATTTGGTGGCCACCATCGTGTTGCGTACACTCAAATATAGGGGTATCTATTTTCTTTCCTTTCCTTTATTTCTTTCTGCGTCTTTTTTATGCTCCAAAACACAATTTTTCTCACGTCCTTTCTTCTTTCCTTTCCTCTGGGCTTTTTTCAACTCTTCCTTCATCCCATACGCCGCAGCGGTGGCTGAGTGGTTGTGGCGCTTGGCTCCTGACCCGAAAGACGCGGGTTCGATCCCGGCTGCAGCGGTGGCATTTCGATGGACGCGAAGTTCGAGAGGCCCGTGTACTGTGCGATGTCGGTGCACGTTTAAGAACCCCAAGTGGTCGAAATTATCCGGAGCCCTTCACTACGGCCTCCCTCATAGCCTGAGTCCCTTTGGGACGTTAAACCTCCTTAAACCATAAACCTTAATTCCATGCATACTTCACGGTACGGTCCATTCAGTCCGCACAGTGTACACTCCGGCCTTCTGCCTTGCTCTCCTCCGACCGTCTCGTCCGCTAGCTTCGATCGCTCCCCCCTTCTTCCCACCTCCTTCTTCTTTTCAGTGCTCTGTACATTTGTTCCGCCTCCCCTCCTTCGCCATGCGAATCATTGACCGCTTTCTGCATTGCGCTCCACGGCTTTCGTCCCCTGCTTTCGTCTATCCATTTCCTTGGTGTGTCGAGTCGGCAGCGGCAGCCAAATATGGTAACATGGGTCGACTCTCATTTCCTTACAGCAACTTGTAACTACTACGCAACCGGCCGCAGTGGCTCAGTGGCTAGGGGCGCTCGGCTACAGAGCCGGAGTAGCCAGGTTTGAACCCTACCGTGGCGGCCGCGTTTCGATGAAGGCGAAACGCAAAAGGCACTGTGTCAGTCCACGTTAAAGATCACCAGGTGGCTGAAATTATCCCGGAGCCCTCCACTACGGCACCGCTTTTTCCTTTTTTTTTTGCAGCCACCTTCCTTCATTTCCTCATGGCGCGTTTGAGGTGTCGACCGAGATGTGAGACAGTTACTGCGTCATTTACCTTCCTAAAAAAAACCCAGCGCTAGTCACGGGGTCCCATGTCCTTGAGCGGACGTACACGTCGGCATTGGAGAACATTGCCGCCCTTAAAAAAATTTCTTCAGAAAGTCTGACCATACACTCTCGTCAGTAAAGACTTTCTATTGAAAATGTATTGAATTAAGGCCACATACATTTAGTAGACTGCTATGTATAGGCAGTCTATACACCACGAAGAGATAAAAAGAAATGTTTATACTAGGGCGGTAAACTCTATAAGTAGTCTGTAGAAAGTCTATAGGCCTTTTGTAGGGCTTAGGCAGCTTTCGCTGTAATAATGCAGTACTGCAAGGGTGGGTTAATGGCGTATTAGCAGAATAAGTTATTATATGCTGCGAATCGGCGCGACACCAAGTTAAATCTAACACCACTCGTAAAATTTAGCGTACCTTTAATCAAAAACGAGGAGGTGGTGTGTGCCAGATTGATGTGCAGTGTGTGCGGGAAGCGCATGCCGATCGAGCGCCGTCCACAGCCTATGCAGTGTCGTTTAAGACTTTCCCGTAAAGATACGCAAAGCGATTGTCAGGGAATTGCGGAAGTTGTCAAATAATGCAACCGACATTGTAGCCTTCGGAGCAGCTAGTCTCAACCGTGTTAGGCGACTGTGAGTCCCAAGAAAAATGGTACTAGCCCATGCACATCTGAAATCTAGGGCTTTTAAAGTTCTATCTTCACATCGGGCGGAACGTGATTTGGTCACATATAGAGAGAATGCTTCTCTTGGCCTGTATTATTTGCTCCTTGTGCCCTAGAAGACAGCAATTCTGCAGCCACATTGAACTTGCTTGCGGCTTCCTAGAAACGGAGTTTTTTGCGCCGTGCCACGATTTGCGTCCCGCTACTCTTCAAATGTTCATAAGTGTAGTTGGAGCTTTCAACCCTTAAGACGCCGCTTGACTATTACGTTGGTCAGTTAGAGGGCGTTCTAAGAGCTCCATAGGCGTCATAGCAGCTGCGACTTGTTCGCACTTGGGGTGCCCGCCAGTAGGTTCCAGATATAGCAAGTGGCCACACATTTACCGGAAGGGCTGCTGTTATGTCACCCTCGAGAAGAGCGGAAGTTTCTGCAGAAAACTGGGTGAAAAAACAAAAACAAAAAGCTTTCCTGAAGACCGCCCCGTTTAGCGACTGAGCGCCGAGTTAGGTTATGTGGCGCTAGAACTGTGGCGTTAGAAACGCGACGCAATCACCACACGCTGCGCTGGAGATGCCGTTGGCTCACCTAAACAGCAACGTGTGCACCAGCGATATTTCCTCAGTGAGCGCGGAATGCCTCGTATTAGAGCACTCGGTGGCGTTCGCAGCGCGTCGGGATGTTAGAGAGATGCTTTGTTTTCTTGGCACAGCTAGGCTCGCTGGGAGCTCGCAGGAGCTGGGCTCTGCCGGTCGGAAGACCGTTAAAGGCCCGGACCTGGTGGTTCGGAAGGAAGGAATTGCTGTGTCGCGATACACAGCCCGGAAACGCCAGTGCCGCTCTGCTGGTCACGGCCGCAGTTGAGAGTACGTGTTCGTAGGCGCCTCGCCGGGGAGACCGCAGTTCATACCGCGGCATCTGTGAGGTGGCTCCGTAACGGAGGTAGACCCAGGTTGAGAGCGCAATTACTTTTAAGCATGTCCTTCTTATAGACACTACAAATAATTTCCTTCTCGCAATGCAGTCGAAATAAACCGCAGAACCGGGTCAAAAATACGACAAAATGTTTTGTCGTTTTCTCGTATTGACAAATTTTTGTGTTATTTTGTAGTATTTTTCTGTAGTATTCGTTGTAGCCCTTTTTTGTAGTCTGTAGTGCTTTTCTGTAGTACGTACACTAAATTGTATTGTTAGTACAAACATTTCCGCAGTTATTACTACTAGTTCTTGGGCAAACGACTACAGAAAATTTGTTGTGACGACAGAAAATTTTATGTTTTGTTTTTCGACTGAGCTGGCTCTTCTTGCGCGAATTTTTTGAACAACTTTCAGGATAGTTCTATGTTCTTGTCCTTTTGTTTATGGAATCTAGAAAAAGAACTCGTTTACAGGTTTCAAGACGCGTAGGAAGGCTCGCCCTGCTCTGTTGCCCGGATGTGGCGACTTAGTTGCTTCGCCTTGCAAGGAAAGAAACGGCCGCAGCGTGACAGTTGATATTTTCACTATTCGCGGTCCTTCTCTCTTAACTTCTGCTTCTTTCTCGTAAACTGCGTCATATCTCTGCTGACATATTCGCTTCGGTCAGCCCTTAGTGATATACTGGAAGCGTAGAAACAGAAAACGCGAAAGGCGAGGCTCAAACAATAGCAAGGGGCAAATCCGGACTGCTGCCTCCTGTTGGGGTAGGCGAATAAAAGAACAATAAGATAGAAAGCTAGAAGTAGGAAAACCGGAAAAGCATGTGAACACAAATAGGTTTACAAATTCTATAAATGGGAAATAATCTCTGCGCTCAATATAAGCGTTTTTTTTTTACCTGAAAGAGCGTTTTTTGCGATGATGGGCATGAAGAATTCCACGCAACGTCCTAAAAGAGTGTTCAGTAGGGATAGCTGATACGCGAGCATGCGCAGTTTTTGTCATCTAAAGCTTTCAGTTTAGGAAAGGGCCATGGCGAAGCCTCTACATGCATACTGAACAAATCCCAGCGCACAAAACTGGACGAAGAAATAGAGCCACACACACAGCGCTGTGCGTCGCTCCTTTTTCTTGTCCCTTTTTTTGCGCTGGTTATGTTGCATACAGATCAATACCAACTAGCGCACTCACCATTCTTCTACAGTACGTCTCTAGATGGCTCTGACTATGTTCTGTTCAAACACGCCTGAAGTAGGCTTTCCCGCTATCTATTGACAGCATAGAGCACTCCGGCACGTCATCACAGCGCCATCCTGTTTCCCGATGGAAAGTTTCTCAGGCAATAGCACTCATCATAATCTCTCTCTTCATCACCATCATCATCATCATGATCATCATCATCGTCATCATCATCGTCGTCATCATTATCATCCCTATTGCGTCACAGGCCAAAAAGGGCTCCTCTAATTTATCTTTTATTAGTCTAGTCAGTCCTCTACCGCACTCATGGTGGCCTATCAAATTTCCTCTCCTCAGCTTACTTTCTCCTACCACTTACTACATGCCTCCCTTCTCGAGGAACATAATGTGCTACATTCACAGACCATAGCTTATATGTTCAGACAAGTACACAGAAATCGGGCTTAGAGAGCATTCGCGCAACGTTGGTTTTCTGCTAAACGAGACACTGAAGCAGACGGAAATCCCAAGGGCACATAAAAAAGAAGTCGAAAGGACAAATAAAAAAATTGAGAATCTTTTATCGCTTCATAATATAAGATGGCAGGTGACAGCCAATATGTACCATGTTATTACAAGCCAAACTTACGGAAGCCTAAATTCGCTGACCAATATTTCGACAAGGGTACTTGCCTTCGCGTGAGCCTAGATGAAGACAAACCCTCATATGAAAACATTGGCTAATGAATGGAGGTTTCTAAACCGCCTGTTGTTCAATTCCATGCTTCAGAAAAACAAATTTAAGGCGACAGTATTAGTCCCCATCAGCAGAAAAACTCAATGGCGTCCTGCGACCGTAAGGAAATTCCTTGATTGGTCAAGAAATCAATGACGTCACAAGGTCACGTCATATCACCAAAAGGGATGTGTCGTAAAGTTATGCCTAGACAGGCATCCAGAATTGAAGGCACCCTTACACTTCCCAGCCTGAGCAGCAGGCAAAATTATCCTAAGTCCACAAAGCATCAAACGCCGATTCCTCCGAAACCTACGAACCCTATCTAACTTTCTTCGGAGCTTAACATAGCAGTCCTAGTACGTGCAGCAGGCGCTGGTATAGCGTTCCGTGTCATCGCTAACGGGGCGTGCTACTACCGCGAAGCGTGAAGATCAGGAATACGCCGGACGCGTCGCGGCTGCCGCCGCAGTGAGTGCGCGGAATAACCAGTGAGGAATCAGCATTATCGATCAACTTGTACGACATTACGAGCAACAACACTAGATCCATCATCAGCCCCACAACCTTGGGAACAGTGAAATTCCTGCGAAAGGAGACGCAATGCACACTCGAGGAGTTAGTTAAGCTACATTCCAGCCCTACACAATAACCGAGCACCGAATTCTTATAACCAGGACCCCATCGAAGCTTCTAGACACATTTTCGATCAACCAACGTGATAGTTCCCTCCGGAGTGGCCACCATCACTCATACCTGAGTCTTGGGATCGCAGGAACACGTGGGAAACAGGACACAGGAAAAGTAGATGACTTGAAGTTCTTTCTCAGAATGATAACCAGCTCCGCGCCGCTGCCTTAGGTGTGCCTGTTACCGTCAGAAAAGATGAACGAGCAGAATTCTCTTGAGGCGAAGTGTAGAGACATTCTATTGATATGTAAGACCATGAAGTTGAAGCTGCCGATCAAGAGTAACGACTCAACATCGGCGCATGATGTAGTTCAGGAGTCACAAGTCACCGCCGTGCCACTGAGAAGGGCCAGCTCGTGTGAAGAAATCAGATGAGCACTGGGGAGTTCGAGCGGCGTAGATGCCAAAGAAACTAAACTGAGCTAAAAGAAGCGAGTTTAGACGGAAGGAGGAGGGTCTTGCTGCTTAACCCATAGACCTATTTCTTCTGCCCGGCAATAGCATGCGTGAAAAGGTTTGCGTGATAAGTGCAGGCTACGCAAGCGAAAGCTCAGGCCGCAAACATTGCCGCATATATTCAGTTTGAGCGTAGCTTCGAAAATTCACTTAATATCCATTTTGAGGGTTGTTGCACAATTACTTTGATGAGATGATGAGACCAGTGATTATACGATTTTATTTTTGATTTCTTCAGCTACTGCGCTTTCGTTCGTTTTTCGATGAGAAGATTAATCTTTGCAGTCCAAACGTTAATGCACAATTCAAAACTTTGATTGCGAAACTGTGTACAGTGATTAAAACGGCTCGTTTAAGGCAAACGAATCGAAAAGAAACGAAATACATATGGATCGCTTTTTAATCGAAAAAAAAGGGCTTATAATTTAAAATCCTAAAATTTACTGGCTGAAGAATTGCATCTTCTCAAAAATCACATATATCGAAATTTCGAAATTTTCAGCGGCAACAGAAACTAGCACATTGCTGCAGTATGCAACCATTGCTTCCTGTCCAGGTCATTTAGGAAACATGTTTGCAATGCATACCTTGCGAGGCTGTATTTGTTTGGGAAGTAAGATTTCCGTGCCTTCAGTTCGGTAAACGAAAGCTTGGGGCCTGGTCAGTTGTTATTTTTCCAGAGCTAATATGTTGCTAACTTGCAATTCCACTGTCTTCGAATTTGTTCCCCCTTTGTAGGACAATGAGATCGCAGCGACACCAAGCTGTTTTTCTAGTTCATTTTTTATTTTTTATGCACAAGGTGGGATACCAACAGCCAAACTCATCATACAAAACAATGCTTTGTAATCAACAAGCCTCTTTTTGAGCGCGGGCGACGTAAGAATCGCATTGATTGTTTACCTTCAACTGCTGCACCTCTCCGAATTTTTCTTGTGAAATAGTGATTTCTAGTGCAAAAGGCGTGCAATATATAGTACTAATTCTTGAATGTGACTTGCAGAATAGCTAACTCCGTCTGTTTCTTGTTTCACTGCTACCCACTATTATTTGCATCTTAATGGAGTCAATTAACAGAAGAACTATGTCTTGGTACCAAAAGTGAGTGCGCTATATTAACGTGGTGTTTGCAAACTTAACTTGTTTTCACTCAATCTGACTTGATAGGCTGTACACGTGATAGAATGAAAAACTCGCTCTGAGGGGAGAAAATGGTTTAAGGTCAAATTGCGTCGCGAACAGCCAAAAGAGGTTTAAGCCATGAGAGCTGCGCGACACTACCGAGGCACAGTAGGCTGGCGAGAACCGGTGCTAACTGGGTGTCAACAAAGGTTCCCTCTTTCCACGAGTAGGCAACGCGGAAAAAAATAGGGACAGAAGGGAGTGCCAGGACGATTAAGCCAGTGGCTGTAAGCTGAGAGAAGACAGTCAACAAAGTGCTGGCTTTCAATTTGCTGATGAACACCGGTGTTCGTTGGCAAGATAAAGACCACTGCAATGCCAGTAAGCAGACATTTTTCTTGTTTGCACGCTATACATGTCTTAGAACTCATTGTTTCTGTTTCAGGAAATTCTGGTCAAGATTAGCCCACAAAAGGAGATAAAATTCTACTGAATAAATACAATGTAACTCCAGAACGAACAGAACATTCTAACAATTAGGTAACATGCGGGTGCTGCGTTGAATTTACAGAGTTCAGAGCCAACACAGAAGTGAGTGAGCGAGTAAAGAGTGCTTATATTCTGAATTTACGTTAGGCTAGATGATTAACTGTTGTTAGCAATCCTAAAATTTGACCCGCGAAAATAGATTCCTTGGCTTTATTCGCCTGATCGATCGCAAGGTCTGTCTCTGGCAATGCAGCCAATACGATCAACGCTTTTTGATTTGTCCGCAAAGAAACCATTTGATGCCTATGTAATGCCGTGAGGTCGTGTTCGATAACCACAGCAGCCACAACCTTCTCTTGTGTTGTTCTGCCGAGGTCAGTTTGCGCATTATGTCTTCCCCTTCCCCCGGATGAAAGCCTCTGTTGAGCTTCAACGACGGGAGAAAGAAAGTAAAACTTATGCTCAGAGGCGCTCTCCATTAGAATTGCGAAGTCGGAGTTACAGACGGCTTAGTTTGAGCGGCACATGCATAGTTGATGTTTCGGGTCAAGGCAGGATTTGAGTATTCGGCGAGGCCTGAAAGTCATAGAAAAGGCTGTACACCAAACAAAACCTGCGTTTATCAAGTTGTCATTCATTTCATTCCGCATAGAGACTTAGAACAAGAGACGCTCGGAAAATTACCGTTGCCACTCAGACCCCTTGATGTTGAACCGCATCTAAAACTCTTAGTGTTCTGATCCTTCTTCTTTGCTGATATGCTGACAGACAAATCTATGTACCCGCGAAAGTTCAAGACTCAGCTTAAGACTGTGCTGTTCATCCAACTTTTAGGCACCTGTAGTGCTTTGGTCGATTTGTCCAAAACCGTACGAAAGAAGACATGCCCCCCCCCCCCCCCCCCCCCCCTATCTGTCTGCTCGGGATGAAGAATCCAGAATCGCCACACTTCACATTCGAGTCGAAGAGTTTATAATGATTTTACATGGCTTCCGAGTTTAGGCGACGTGGCATAGCTTCGGCAAGTTCACCAAGGTGTGCTTTGAAGCCCGATTTCGGGGCTCATGGCTCATACTGAGTTCTAGCTCCGCTCATCTACTGACAGCCAGCACTAGGCTGTTCGCTTTCATCATCAGTAGCAAAAAATAATCTTCCTGTAGGTATAACATGACGGTCATGGGCATTACATACTGACGTCATGTTGCGGACTCCCATAAAGAGATTACTGCTGCGTCTTTTGACAGTTATAGCTTTGACTCTATTCATGCATAACGCCGCCGTGCCGTAGCGCTGTCGCTTACGTTTCGCTGTTTCGAACGATTATTTGTTTTATTAGGAGTATTGTCACAAATACCGAATATTCGTGTAAAATATTGGATACGTATTCGATTCGGTTCTATCACTGTTCTATTCGTATGTCATTTGGTTTCAAGCAAAACTATCCGTATCCAAATCGGCTTCAAAGCCTGACTACTAACAAGTTAGCGTAAAAGGTCCCGTCCGGCAGCAATCCCGTCGTCAGCGTCGTTGCGACTAGAAAATCCTGCACAACACTATGACATGTGTTTTGAGAAATTGAAAACTGAACGCTAGCGCAATCGTTTTTGATGCGAAAACTGTCCACAATTTACGCATGTTGTAGACTAGCTCAGCTCGCACCACAGTACCGCATTGTATTTGCTTGTGTAAGAACTTGTTAATTACACATCACAAATAGATGCAACAGCAGCGCATGTAAACTCAATCCATAATAAACGGAAACTCGCCCAAACATGCTAAATTTTCTTAGACTATTGCGGGACATTTTCAGGCTAATATTATCAATGAGTTGAAATAAGTGATACGATGTGGCAGCAATGACTTTTCGCCTGGTTAATGGCAACGTAAAGGGAGATTATGACATGGCGCAGGGTAGCGCGCGAAGTGCAGTGAAATCGAATCACTCCGAAGTCTGTCGTCCAAAATTTAATTCTGGAACTTCTCGGTGAGGTCAATCCGAGGTAGAGTGAAATTTGGAGAGAAAGACAACGTCTTGATTTTTGTGCCAATCCCCGAGTGCGGGAGGGGGGGGGGGGGGGGCGGAACCAACGAGCATCGACCAAGTGGCATGGTGTTCAACCTTTTTTTTTGTTTTTGTCATGCCTGTGAACGTAAGCGGCTTACGCTTAAACTTCCCCGAGTAAAAAAGGCGCCTTTCTCTGTAACCGTCCTGCCAGTTTACTTTCGTATGTCCTAAATGGCCCCATTTACCCTGGCACCTGTGTCGAGTAGTGGTACGGGAAAAAAATTCTTGGAGCACGGTAAGGGCGACATCAATGATGGACACTATCAGGCAGCTGTCGGCAGCTGTGCTCTTCCAACGAAACTAAACGAGCTCTCAATTACTTTCTTTTCTAGTTTCCTCGACTTTTCTCCACTTTCGAGCAAAAAAGCAAGACAAAGTAACCATTCTTCTAACATTGTACTCCCTTTTTCAGAAGCTCTAAGGCCTCGAAGTTAGCTCCCAGATACTGCACTGCAGTTAGTACAGTATATCTATGGTTATAATTTCTTTAAAGGCCAGGGGAACTTTCCTTGCCATTACGTCACGTCTTTCAAGTGCCGAGCATGATAACTGAGCTCCGCTACACGCCCCAGACCAAGACTTGTTGAAGTGGGAACCTTCGAAAGAGGGCGATACTTTCTCTCACTCTCTTCCTCTGAGATATTAAAGTGCCGGCCCTTGCGGCGTATAATAACTGTTCTGACAGTGACGGAGGGCTGCCGCGCAGGCTGTGGGGATCAATGCTGTATTATTGATAGCTAAATGCACTTGAAAATTGATGTTTTGCACACGGCACTCAGTCGTAGTCGATTTAATCGCGACACTTTGTAAGTGGCGTTTAACGAATTGAGCTCTGCGCCCTTTTTCCGTTCTGCGAAAACTTTTCCACACGCCATAATACAGCAGTCTCTAAGAGCGTACGGCAGCCAGATAACTACGGTTCGTTCTTGAAGAATTGTGTGCAAAATGAGAATTGTTAAACTTCACCAAGATTTTGATCAAGCCAAATGGCATCTTAAGTACACAACTCAAAGAATTTGAGACAGAGAGAGAGAGAGAAAAACTTTTATTGTAATTCGGGAAGGTTGCTGGAGCAACTTGGGTGGCACCCCTAGTCCTAGGCGCCACTGGCTTCCGCTGACTGACGGACTTGCTGAACCAACTTTAGTTGCTGATCCAGGGCCTCGCTGGTCAGGGCCACCTCCCATTGCTCATATGTCGGGTTGGACACAGTTAAGTGTTTTGGTTTCGCTGTGCATTCCCGCGATATGTGGTAGAGCGGGGGGCAAGCTCCACACCAAGGGCATGTATTCTGATATTGAGTGGGGCTAATCTTGTGTAGGATGAACAGGTTAGGGAAAGTGTTGGTCTGAATATTCCTCCAGTCTCTGGCTTCGGAGGAGTCGAGTTTTTTGTTCTTTGATGTTCTTTCAGCGCACTCATTTGTGAAGACGGGCTTTGTTTGCTTTCATGAAAATATCCACGCTTCCATATATTCTGCATGAAAGAACGATGTTTGTCGGGAATTCTAATAGCGAAAAAGGAACAAGGATGCGGTAGTTAGCGGCACAAAATCACGCTGAAAGTGTTATTGTTCCACGCATATAGCACGCAATGCACTGAGTTTTCGCGGAAAAGGGGAAGAAGGAAAACCTTGTACGATCGTAATCAGTGCCTGATGCACGCAATTCAGAGATCCAGGCAGGTGCAAGAGAAGGAAGTTTTCGGTATATGTGCTGCGAGCGCATTAACGCTGCAGTCTGCGGCCTTCCTTGTTTGAGAGCTCTCAAGTTTATGAGAGAGAACTCGCCTTGCGGGAACGTATTTGGAGGTTTTATATTATAACATTCTGTCTCGAGGAGAACTCGTTTCCTTGGGATTAAATTTCCTGCCTCAGTTCTTTCTTGCAGAGTTTGTTTTAACTTCAACTCTGGAAGTCTGAAGAGAAACGTGTCTCTGAAAAGCTATGACTTATATGGACCTACTTTGATGCGAGTGCCTCATTTCCGCACCTTTAAGCTCTTTCTATTGCTACTATGCCGCATTTCGCGTGACACACCAGGCGCAATTTGCAGCGAAACTCTTTGAAACGCCTTCTTTGTGCGCTTTGAAAAGAGACCTTTAGAAAAGCGCGTCCCGCTACCGCATACCTAGTATCGCTCACCTCCAGTGTGCACGCGCTGGTTGGTACCGACGCGGCAGGCATGCGTGCAGCTGGAAGATGCGTAGGCGACCTGTGCGCACGCGCTACGCGGTATAAGCGGAAGCGTATGCGCTGCCGCTTAGTCAAGATTGAACGGAAATAGTCAAGATTGAACGGCAAGCTATTGAGGGCCACGGTTAGAAATTTTAATTTTACTGACGACTTCGACGGCATTAGCTACGAATTTAAAACGGCATGTCTGCAATCAATCAATCAATCAATCAATCAATCAATCAATCAATCAATCAATCAATCAATCAATCAATCAATCAATCGGTCGACCCATCCATTCATCAATCAATCAACCAGCCAATCAATCAATCAATCAATCAATCACAGTTTTTATTAGCATAAGATATGTATATGTATGTTTTTTACAGGTTTCAGCTAATTAGAAGGTTAATGAATATAGCGCAATTTCGAAACGCTATCATAGCAAACCATACAAAACTCGCTCTAGAACCCAAAGCAGGTACGGAAGATTGCTCCCTTGCGGTGGATCATGTGCGCCAAGCGCACATGATGGCTCACATGAGCACCAATTTTAAGTTGAAGGAGCGCTGCGTTTGCCTCGTGTACTGCTGTCCAGGGCAGGCAATACAGAAACGAGCAGCTGCATACTTCATATGCGAACCAACGGCTCGCAAGTATGTGAGAACAGCACACCTGTGGAGGATAACAAATCCATCTCCCACTCTGCTGCGATAAGTGGCAAGACGGAGATTTGTACAGCAGCTGGCTACATCTCTGATTTGCAGATCCAAGCACAGTATCTCGCATGTTTTGGAATTATGACAGGAAGTTTATGTACAATGTACGACGTGGAAAGGCAAGCAGAAAGAAGCGAATGATTATATATCTTAAAAAGGAGGAGCTAAGCGAACAGTCACAGGGATATCACAGTCACAGAGATGTAAGGTTCAATATTAGCCCACTTTTATTTTTACTTTACATTATTGACATATGCAATAACCTAATGCAGATGAGGTAATACTATATGCTGATTATACTAATGTCTTTTTTAGTGGATCTGACTTGATGCACATAAATGAAAATGCGAATTATTGGTTACGAGAACTTTATACACTGGTTATTCTGCAATAAGAATTAAATACACACAAAACAAAATATGTTGTTTTTCGGTCAGGAAATGTCTTGGCAGATGGCAACTTCAGCTTGCATTATAGCAACGAAACCATACAATAAGCATCATGCATTAAAATTTTGGGTGTATAATTTAATGAATTTTTTTTAATGAGCATGTAGACCACCTAAAATTAAAGTTAGCAATATCGCAACGAAACCATACAATCAACATCATGCATTAAATTTTTGGGTGTATAATTCAATGAATTTTTTTTGGAATGAGTATGTAGACAACCTAAAATTAAAGCTAGCAAAGGTAATTGGTTCATTGTGGAAGCTTCGGAACCAAATTTCTGAGAAATTTAGATTAATCCTTTATTATGGCTTGATACAGCCTGATTTAAATTACTGCCTTTTAATCTGGGGAACAACAACTTCTAATAACAATAAAGCTCTAACAAACCTTCAAAAGAAAGCCACTGGAGCAATAGAAGGTTTAAATCCTCGAACAACCAGATATTTTTTCAAAAAGCACACCTTGTTGCATATGCATTGGTTATATACATATAAGCTTGCAATGCACATTTATTTCGAGAGGAGGAATAATCGCGCTTTTTTTGAGCAATTATTCCTTGAAAAAATGAATCCTTTCATTTTAGAATAATTAAATACAGAATGCCACGACTTAGGACCAACTATGGACATCAAAATTTTAAGTACTTAATACCCTCTCTTCTAAATCAAAATAGAGAAAATAACATTGCAATGAAAACTTCTTCAACCAGAGTGTTTAAGAGAGACTTAGTTAAATATTTTTTGAGTAATGTTCCGCTGTTTGATGTGTTTTGATTAATTTATGTCTTAATAATGGTGACCTCTGTCCGATAACAATTTTCAATTTATTAATACGTGATCCCTTTTCGTGAAAGACCAGTTGTGTTGCTTTACATGGTGAATTATGTCTGCTTTGTTGATTAGTTCTAGTACTGTTTCCTTGAAGTATTTTGTGTTTGTTGTAATGCTCCTGTATTAATTCTGTATGTAATGTTACTTTAGTGCTGTATTTGTAGTTGCTGCATTTGAATTCCCTAGTTTTCAAACAATGTAAGGGTTTAGGGACCTAGTCAGGTACACAGTACCTTTTGTACCTGATTATTTAGCTTTGTGTACACAGAAAACTAAGGACAAATAGAATGAAATGAACTGAAGACTATGTCAATAAAGAGATTCAACTATGCGCTTCCTCTTGCGAGCAAGGCAGAGACACTTACCCATATATGTTTAATCTCAGTGGCATTCCAAATCTATTCAAGAGCAGACTCGCCGCGGTAGGCAGGCGGACCGTGTACAACCATGAACACAATTTTACAGGAGCTGGCTGCGCGTGAAAGAATATTGACGCATTACCTGGCCACCCACTAACGTGGTGTTCGTTCCGATGGATTGAGCCTGACTGCCCGCTCAATTTCCCAGGCCTTTTAAGAAACGAGCGCGCCTGACTGCACTGAAATATATTTTGTTTTTGTAAACTAGCATCCTGCAAACTTTTTTTTTTCTGTGTTGTACACGCACTATAGCATTTCGCTTAAAAAGTAGTCTGTTTCTGAAACCGTAGTGTTAGCGATAACTAATCTTCTAATATCTTCGATTTGCTGTTCGGGGTTAGTTTGACAATTACTATTTGAGACGAGAAGAGAACAGGGTTCATCGGCGAAAATAGGAGATTTAATGAGATCCTGATTGATATCGACAACGTTAAAGGCAGGTCATGTAATGCGAAGATGACGAATAGTCTATTTCGGTAACGGAGTGGATTCCAAGAGACGACAAGCATAATGGCGGCTGCAGAAATCAAGCACGCGGATGAGATTAGGAAGTGCCCGGGGATAAGGGCGCCGCAGCTGGCACATGACAGGCTTAAATGAAGGGATATGAGAGAGGGCCTGGTTACGCAGGGGACGTATAGTTAGGCTAAGGATGATGAACTTGAACCAAGGATTCTAAAAAAGCGGAGCATTGGAGATGGGTGAACCAACGACATATTATTTCCTGTCGTGTGACACTCCTAAGAGTGTTTTTTTATTCTGTTTAAGCCGGTATGTAACTAACTATAACTATAACACATTTGAAATATTCAGTTTCGTGTCACGTGCGTTTCGTTAAGCTATAAAGGCAGCTACGAAAAAACCGATTCACTTTCTTAGAGCAACGTATCTCCTAAGTGGTTCTTTTTTGCAGCATCTAAACAAAGCACGTGAAATATGAAAATACCGCATGATTGCGCTATTTCGCTGCCGTATTACAGCGCTGCCAAACGCTTTCTGAATGGACAATGCATGCGCGCTCACCGTCGCAAAGTGAGCGCTATTAGTGGCCAGCACCACTTCCAGCTTAGTCCTGAAAGTGAGCCAGCACATTCCTCAAGAACGCGCGCACGATGGTCTGCAGTAAGTGATAGGCGCGCCACCGACAGCCGATTCAGGCAGAGTTTTTACTGAGCTATTACACAGAAGAGAAAGCAGTGAAGTCCCGCATTTTAAGGTAGCCTCCGCTCCCAAACACGTTTGGGAGCGCATGAATATGGTAGCACATGAGCACAGTGCCATGATTTTTTTTCCATATTTCTCGGGCTTTCTTGAAATGCCGGAAAAAATTAGCTCTTAGAAGATATGCTGCATCCCAATACAGAATCGCTTCTTTGTTGACCCTCTCTATAATATGACAACACACATGAGCGTGAAATGTATATTAAAGATTTTGAATAATTAAAGTTAGCTGTTTAAATAATTCAGCGGAGTTTCAAAACACTCTAAGGAGCCACATACGAGGGAAGCAATGCGCCTTCGGTTTCAATCAGCTACGTCGCGTCGCTTTTATTTACGTTCAATTACGTTACGTTAAGTTATGTGAAATATCATAAGTAAATGAGTTTATCATTTGTATTTCGATTGGCAGTTACGCAGAGAGGCTTGCAAATTCAGCGGTTCATTTCTAAGTCTTTTTATATTGCGCTAGTTATGTGGAGCGTGTTTACAGGTCGAATGCTATTGTGGTCTTTATTGCTAGGACCAGTATTTTTACAACGTACGCACATTCTTGATTTTTGTTTCTGCATTCGTAGTACCAGCTTGAGATTTGTCGGTCTTGCGGTGCTAGCACCGTTTTAAGCGCGGAATATTACGGACAATCAATAAACTGGAAATGAAGGATGCAATGCACATATGTTAATTGTAGCATTGTCACGCTTCTAACAGAATATCGTCACAATGTCGCAAATATGTACTAAGTGAAAAGTGAAAGCGAGCTCTCTCTGCAGTACCAGTGAAATATCCCCCAAATAGACACGAATTGGGAGCTGTAACCAAGGCATGTAGAAACGGTGAAATGGCCACCAAAATTTTCCCCAGTAACGTGCTTATCACAGAACAAAAAAAAAAAACATTCAGCTGCGAGTTGAAATTGAGCCGACGCCGGCAAGGAATGAGCAGCACGCCTGACACCTCACATTACCAATCATCACTGCAACGGCCACTTGTCAGAAACTTTTAGGGCGAGCAGCTGGCGTAATTCAATACTCAGCGACGCCGACATATTTTAACACTGAGTATACAGGAGGGTCTGTAACTGTGTCACTGAGACGCGGGATTGCCGAATTGGCACGTTGCCCACTGCGTGATTCGTTCCCCTTGTGAGGGCTATCCCCGCTACCCACATGTGGGGTTATCGGACAGGGCCATGGCCGATAGGAAAAATCTAAACAACACTGTCCCAAATAATTTTACCATTTAACTGTGCGCCTGTAAAGGGGACCGTTTGTCCATGCGTCGTCCATTGTACCAACATGTAGCAAAATATTTGTTTTAAAGCGCTTCCATCGATCGATCGAACCGTTAAGACTGCCTTAGAAAGCCAATGGGGAACGCTGTTTACGATACCAGCAACGCTATTAGAAAAAAAAAAGCAAGGCTGCCGACATGCGTTCTGCCGATATATGGATTATTATAGTGAAGTCTTACATTATATGAAAAATTGCGTTCATAAATGGTTTTCAGCTCAAACATGCTCTTGTCCAGAATTTTGGGTATGATTCCGGTAGCACGTTTGGCGACGTCAGAGCGGGCCCTGTTTTTGAAACAGCCGCAGAAGAAAACAGCGGCATACTCTGCCCGCTCTTGAGAAGAATTCGAGTCGTTTCGAATAATTTTGAACACTCCCTATTTTGTTCGCTCATAGATTCGAATAGAAGAATATTCGATTAATTCCTTGAAAATGTATAATATTCACACACCTTTTTAATATCGTAGTGAAACCAATCGAAAAGAATTGCAAGGGCATCAGCAGTTGAAATTTTAATCCCTGTTACGCTTGAAGTGTACAGATAAACATCAATAATGGTTACTTATTTTTATTTTAGCACTTGAAGGTGCGATTTTTCACGGCATTCGAACAGTAAGCTATATTCTGAGCCTCGTTTTAAGCCCGCTGGATCAAGTGCAAATGTATCTTTTGTGGCTACAATCGCTGCTAATCAACCTTGCCAGCATCGACAGTCGGGGAGCGCATTTAGTATCTCCGTAATCGCTTAAATCCGCGCACATAGCGTTAGCTAAAGCGCGTGGAGGCATATGCAGACGTTTTACGAAGTTGTACGACGTTGTACGACGTTTGGATGAGAGGGACTCGCTGTGTTTGTGGAAGCGCAGAAACTTGTACCATTTCATTTTAGAAGCCGCCACATTACGCTGGGCATTTGTATACTGTGCAAATCACCGCGGTTGCTCAGTGGCTATGGCGTCCGGCTGCTAAGCCCAAGGTTTCGGGATGGAATCCCGACCCCATTTCGGAGGAGGTGGTATGCAGGCACGGCCTGGCGCTGTGGGGTGTAAGTTCAAGTTAGAGAACCTAATGTTATGGAAATTATTGCGCGGCCCTCCACTACGATGCCCTTGAAATCCTACGTACAGCTTCGGGCCGTTAAACTCAGCATGCAGTTACTATTACCGAAACATAAAATATTAGACGTACCTATAGACGATTAGATCCTGCATCTGGCCGTAGTTTTTCAGAAAAGTAAATATCTGGGCGTAGTAAAGGACGTCAGGGGGGAACTAAGTGCTAATTACTACTCTAACCACGGCGCACACCTCCGGAATTTGAAGCGTGCGGACCAAAAATACGAAGGCTGGTAGCCACTCTCGGGTGTCGAGTGAACACCACGGAGCGAACTTTATGTAGTGGTTGGTGTGTTGGATTGGCATGAGACCACTTCATATACAACTCGCGGAAGCCCACGGCGGTTGGCGACTTATCGCTAACTCCCCTGTGACGGGAATATACATTATGGTACTCGTCGCCAATTAAGCCAGGTATGCGGTAAAGAGGGAAATAGTGTTCTATAGGTCTCTATTATTGCTCATCTTAGCTGAAATTTTTATTTCTCCTTAAATGATATTTAACTTTTTAGAAGTCCGAGGAAAAATTGTCACTACACTGCTTGCATGCAATTGTGTACTCTGGCTTGCTCCTGTCCTCCATTATTTAACCCATAGACTGTGTGTCTTATGAAAATTAAAGCTACGCGTCGCATAATAAATATAGGCTAACGTTTGGGGGGATTTCAGCATGCACTGAATTTTGTTTGCGCGCAGTGCAAGGTAAGAGAGTCAAGGATGCATAGTCAACGAGAACCAAATGCATAGTTGCAGGCTAGCCAGGCCCGCCGCGTAGTAAATGGGCTCAAAACATCCCTGAACCATATAAGCCACTACCTACCGTAAATGGAAAAATCAGATCGCTAAAGGAGGCACCGCTTGTGACCGCGAAGAGATATACTCTCTCGCCAAAATATCCGGATTCATACACCGCTTGGATGCAGGGGCCGCATCATCGTTCACTCCTTGACTTCATTAGATCAGCGAACCTTTTTTTTGTTTATTTAAGCATCCTCGTCATCCATAATTACATACCCTTTGATGCCCTGAGGCAATAAGTATCGCTTTAAAATATATAGTGATTAGCTAATTATCTTGCATCCAATAATTTATTTGCGCGGCATAATTTGTAAAACACAGCGATGAATGGTGTGGAGTGGGTTTCAGATGCCTAAATATACTACTGCCGCGATGTTAGTTATACAGAGATCTTCTTTAACGATCTATGGTAGTACCAAAACATTAGATGTAGTGTACTGATGCAGTGTGAAATGGTTCTGACTTCGGCTGAGAGTACACCTCAGTTATGAGTTTTATTATGTGTGCTCTAAACCGAGGCACTGTGCTGAGTATGGGAAAGCCAACGAGCGCGGAAGTGTTGCGCTTATAAGTTTGCTGACTTTCGTGAAAGAGTGAAGTTTTACGATGTGTGCATACATTATGCTAATGCGGCGATGTTCGCATTTCATGTATTAACAAATGTTTAGCATTATAGGCTAGTCGAGATCAAGAATCTATGACTGGCTTCACAGCGCCATCGGCACAAGAGGCGGTAGATGAATGCACCTCCCCACGTTCGGGGATTCGGCTAATTAGGCGCGTTCTAATAATGCCCGCAGAACGTCGCACTGTACCTGTATGTTTGCGGAAGGACTCGCAAAGCGTGTCAGCTTCTCTGAAGGCCACCTATCTTGCCGGTCTTGAGATGCAGTAGCGATACTTGGGGAAGTTCCGAGGCACAAACAACTGTGGCACTCGATGAAGCTTGCTTGCATAGGCAATGGCACGCAACTTACAGCGGCATCTTCCAAGGAGTTTGTAATTTAATATTAGAGGAGAAACAAGATTGCGGTGCAGCTCAGTCTCAAGGCACCGAGCATTATCTGAATGTTTACTAAAAAAAGAAAGTTCTCCACTAAGAAGATCTTTTCTTTTCTAGTAGGGCTACGCTTCTAAAGTTCCATAGTAACAAGGCAAATAGCGGTGCTTTAATTGAAATCAGCAGTAATTCTTGTCTGTCAGTTTATAATTTGACCCAAAAAGCGTTTTAGCCAAAGCAATGGCAACAGAGCACAAAAGTGAGTTTTTAAAAGCAAGCACTTTGGAATAAACAGAGGAATGAACTTATTGGACTCGAGGTTTTGTGTAAAGTTCATTCTATTTGCGCCGCTGACATAAGCGAAAAAATTTATGGAGCCTTCATAAAAACTAACTTTGAATATTTAACTCCATCATGGGGTTTGCGTCATTGTCTGGAGGCTTCTAAGGACATTCTTTTCTGTCATTAAATGGTGGCCAAGCGATGCAGAATCACGTATGAGCCGACTACACTGGGAGGAAACGACTTTTATGGGAACCACGCAATAGCGCGAGGCCCATTTCGCCCGTAATTATTCCTTTGAAATCCGATCCGCCCTTTTCATTCATTTTTGAAGACCAGATTTAGTATTATACATTTCACCAAAGCCTCTTCCGCAGGCTCTCTGGCACTGTGCACTGACTGTCCGAAATACAGGAGGCGTATCTGTTAAAAATAAGCACTTTGTGTTTTCATATCCACACTCTGCGAATAGTTGGAAGCATACTAATTGCTAATTACTGCCTGAATATGCGCACACAAGCCTATGAACCTCCGCGGTGGCTCAATATTTATTGGGCTCGGCTGCACACCCGAAACACTCAGGTTCGAACTCGGCCGCAGCGGTCGCATATCGATCGCGGCGAAATGCTAGAGGTCCGTGTACTGTGCAATGTCAGTGCACGTTAAAGAACCCCATGTGGTCGAAATTATCCGGAGCCTTACATTACGGTGTCCCTCATAGCCTGAGTCGCTTAGGGACATTAAACCCTATTAACCAAGCAACCAACTTTATAAAAATGGTCTATGGAGTTCCTACAGACTCTGTTGCGCTTATTTATGTATTTCTTTTTTGTGTATTCAAAATCCATGCAGTGTCTATAAACAGAAGTGTGGAAGAAGTGTATGGTCATAAATCTTCAGAATGTCAAGAGACCATCTGTAGGATTTGTATTGTCTAAAACTAGTCTAAAGGATTTGTCTGTGGAATATCTGCAGAATTTATTGACAAAAGTCTATAGACAATTTACGGACTATCTAGAGAAATTGATGTAAGGGGAGATTTCATTCGCCGACATTTTCTCAGCGATTAGCGCATTACGCAGCAGCTTCGGGCGCATAAACTTTGACTTTCCTCGGTGTACTATACAGATAAAAATGGCTGCTTGTCCGGACGTAATCGGTCCCGTACTAGATGAAACAGAGTAAAAGAGGCACCGGTACACATTTAGTCAGAGGCCACAAATTTGGCCCACTTTCCCTTTTAGAACGTGTCCTCCAATCGTAGTTTTTTTAGGCAGTCTCATCCATGAGCATCAGGCGCCATTCGTGTTTGTGCTGTCTTCCTTCTGTGGTCGTCCGTTTTGCGCTGTTTTTATTCCAAGTTGGCGTCATTACACTCCCATCTCAAACCAAGCGAGCAGCGCCTAGGAATACATTTCTTCCAAGCGATCTATCCACCGTTGTGCCAATAGAGCCTAGAACTGCACCATCCTCCCCTTACCCACGAACCTAAAGTTATAAGCTAATTTAATTTGACGTAATGTGCTTCATATACAGTGCACACATCTTTCGGTTGATAGGGGCATCAGTTCAATGGAGAAACGCACGGTGAATAGCGTGTACTTGTATAGTGTGATGGAAACAGTGATTTCTCTGAAATTTGGTTTGCATCCAACTAGCTCATAGGCGTGACATTGGAGCCTGGGCAGTAGAATTAAGAAATCGCAGTGATAAATCTGACTTTGACAAACAAACTTGCACAGCTGAAGCTCTGCGGTTCTCTTCAGAAGCAGTGTATTCGGCGAACCATGCCGACTTTGTGCCATAATAGCTTCCGTGAACGAGCTGTACAGGATGAGGGTGAAACATGTAACACATTTATACCGTGGCCCAGCCTTCGCAGTGCAAAGCAACGCATCCCTGCCCGCCCTTGTGATAGTCGAATGTGCAAAGCCATCGCAGTGTTGCAAAAGCATGCGCGGATGATCGGCACTGTGCCTGACGTCGGGTCTTTTCCCTTCCCTTTCTTTCCCTCTCCACGCAGACTGCATATTCCAGAAGTCCGTCGAAGGCGAGTACACGTTCATCTCTAATGGCAACGACGGCGTATGCGCCCTCTACGTCATCTCGGAGCCCGACTTCGTCGTCGAGTTTGAGATCCTGCGCTTCGACGTCAGCTGCACCAAGGGCGGTCTGCTCACTGTGAGTGCGCTCCTCTGCATTTCACTGGCCCACATTCATCCCCTCAGTGCACACGCATTGGAAGGCAGAGGTAGGAGAGGAAAATATCAAGCAGGAAGACATTAAGCTCCGTGGGCAGCTCGAAAATTACTACCAGATTTTAACGCCCCAAAGCTGCGCCTCGTTGACGAGGCAAGTAATACTTGAGTGCTACTGCGCAATTTAGACAAGCTGGTGTTCTTTCATCATGTCATCGTTAGCCCAACTGGGTTCACTTCAGGGCAAACGGCTCTCTTAACGATCCCAAGTAAATCCGACCGTGCACCAGCTGCGCCACCCCATTCCTGCAAACACCCTAATCTCTTCTCCCCGTCTGAATCTCTGCCGTCCACTGCTACGCATGCATTCCCTTGGAATCCGCTCCCCTTGCACTAGGCGAACGCAGGTTATCTGTTCTCCCCATGAAACGTACTTAGGGTTCAACAGCTTGCATGATGCCGCTGGCAGCACCCTGAGCTCAACTCCGACGACACTGTGCTCGGGTAACGGCGTGGGCTATAAAATCACAGAGTACTGTGGACAGGCGCAGTGAAGGGGAAAAGCTTGAATAAAATACACGCTGCGACAGTATATCTTAGAGCTCTTAGCTTAGTTTTTCGATCGCGAGTCCTATGAAAAGCGAGTTTGCGTTCAAGATTTTGTCGCTGACGCTTCAGATGCAGCCAAGGAATTCCTTATACCGGATGCAGCAGCCGTTTCCTCGGCGCTATTCTTCAACTTCCGTCCTGCGCCCGCGCATTCATTAGAGAGTCACACACTCATCCAGACTTCTAACCTGCATCTCCCGTCATGATGAAGTTTAGGCGTAGCTTTCAAACGCATCTCCGCGAGCAAACGTACAAAATAGTGTCCCTACTTTCACGACGTGCGCCGCTATTCAAATGTCTTCCATAGGCACTCCCGAAGTCACACAGTCCGCGATAATAGGTGGCGCTCTCGTGCCTATTTGAATTTGAAGCGGAGCGCGAAAACTGGCCCCGGCTAAAAATACAAGGAACTCCTCAAATGGGATTTCGCCTCGGCACCTTTCATTACGTTTTGCTTTCGCTGGAAGCGAAGCACGCTTTGCATAACAAACATTCCCAGTGAAGGACTAAGCAGCCGCCCACCTCTGCTTCTGCCGAGCACGGGTGAAAGGCGATAAGGAACACTGCAGCTTGCAAAGCGCCCGGACAAAAAGTGCCGTATTAAGGAATTCTGCGCGACGCCAGCTGCTGCTTTGTCGTAGGGGTCGCTGTTTGTCCCCACGGATGACTCCTGCCAGAAGACAGCGCTAGCGTCCCGGAGAGGAGGAAAAAGATGACGGAGAACCACCGACGCGAACTCTGCGGCATTCGTCTATGGCGTCGAGTCTAGAAACCGGCCTTAGCGTGGGCACCGTACAAGCGAAATCATCATTGTTGCTTTCTAAGGATGATTTGGTTTGGTTTAACGTCCTAAAGCGACTCAGGCTATGGGGGGCGCCGTAGTGAAGGGCTCCGGATATTTCGACCACCTGGTGCTTTTTAACGTTGAATGAAATCGCACAGTACACAGGCCGCTAGAATTTCGCCTCCATCTAAATTCGACCGAAGCGGCCGGAATCAAACCCGCGTCTTTCGAGTCAGCAGCCGAGCATCATAACCGCTGAGCCACCGCGGCGGCTTCACCTGATATTATGAGCAAAAGTCAGTAGTCACTCAATCAATTCCATTAAGTAGAAAGGAAAGATAGTGATGCTCAAAGGGTCAGTGAGAACAAATTGAAGTTGACTTTTATTGACAGAATGCGGCAGCCTAACGTTAAAAAAAATCGCCCCCATAGAAAAAAAAGCGCTTTTATAATCGATAAACGACCAAAAAATGGAATAAAGATGTCGCAATAATCGATGATTTCGCAGGTAAACAGCGTGCGTCGGCACAGATTTTTTCGAGCGTAGGCCCTCGACTGAGAGCCCGCCCACAATTGCTCCAGCTACCATCCTCGTCAGTAAACGTTCAATCAATCAATCAATCAATCAATCAATCAATCAATCAATCAATCAATCAATCAATCAATCAATCAATCAATCAATCAATCAATCAATCAATCAATCAATCAGTCGATCGATCGATCAATCATCAGAAGCTGTGCTTTATCGCCACTGTTTTCAGAACGACGGCAGCCAGTCTTGCGCACTGCAGACATCACAAATTTGAATCGAGTGGCGTGAAAATATTTAAACTCTTCTTTTCTCAGCCCTAACTGTGTGCTTTGCTGCCAAATCAAAGTTAACATACCCAGAAAAGAGCCGGAAAATCATTTTTCACTCAGCACAATAATTCGATGGAGTTGTCTTCAGTATTCATAAAAAGTGGGCGTGTCCTCCTCTAATTGTGCTTCTGAGAGGGAAGGCAGACTGATCAAGAAAAAAATTGTCCGTATGCAGGGACTTCATTGCAGTGGTATGTGATAGAGCCGGTGTAATACGACGATATATGTATAAAAATACGCATAAGTAGAGAGTGAATGTACCACAAAAGACATCCGTGCAGAAATAAATTATCACTGCTCTTATTGGCTTTAAATTCGATTACATTTTCTTTTTTCCCGCGTTAGCGACTGGCTCAAGCAATGCCATGGCCTTACCGTCACTACATGGATACTTTATGTATGGATACTTTGTTTACCGAGGAAAACTGTCCATGAAGCGAGTCATCTCCAATAACAATTCGCGAAGCAAAATTATTCTGCAAAAAAAAAACACGCTTTAACGGAGGTCTGCTTCTATGCATATTGGTGGCCAGTGAAATTCAAATCAAGCATAACTTTGGTAGCGAAAAGACTATTATCCTGGTAGACATTATGCTTGATATAACGTGGTCCATCTTGAAGTGCCTAGTTGTCCGTGATGTGCTTGATGGCGTCTCATGGCTAAATGATGACCTAACTCATTTACGACTGTTCGCATCCTATGAACCACTACTACATATCTGCACTCAGTAGATTGACAGCTGCTGAACGCGGCTTTCTACGTGACATATGCTCCAGAGGGAGTTTTCTTTATAGTCATTCATTCAATGCGAAAAACAGCAAGATGTGCCGACTGGGATACTTTGCACTGTAAAACATGAAATCATAAAAGAAAAGGTCCACCAGTCAGCGGTGTGCTGCGCCATATGTGCAGAAAATGAAATATCTGTTTGAGGCAGTAGAGGTTTTGTTCTCATCCCCATCCATAATAACGCGAGAAAAATGCACAAGTCCCAATAGGCACTGTGCATTTTCTCCTTGTCCACCGTCCGGACAGCGAGCTTGCATGTTAAAGAGGAGTAAATTACATTGAGAAAGTTTGGTCCCCTGAAACGTTTTCTTAATTCGAATCGTTCTTACTGAAGAGGATCGTATTAACAAGGCACTACTATATATATATATATATATATATATATATATATATATATATATATATATATATATATATATATATATATATATATATATATATATATATATATATATATATATATATACACCCGGGTGTCCCAGCTAACTAGAGCCAAGGGATAAAAAATCAATCATTAGAGGCAGACGAGTGAAACCAGTTGCATATTGGTGACAGCCATCTTGCGCACCGCAGACGTTTTTTTGTTTCGCAAATAATTAATAATTTAATTAGGTTAATTCTCTAAATTAATAAATATTGACTTGAGACAGCAAATTGCATTTGAAGAGTTGTCGAGCACATTCAGAAACCCCCATTCCACCATTTACGATAAGGAAATGCTACGTGCGTCTTTTTTCCCCCACCTCCAAAGAAAGCCCGCGAAATACAAAATAAACCACGTGACTAACGCACTTGCGCGCCAAGATCGTGTTGCTCTCAAGCGTGGTTTGAGCGAACGAAATCGCTGCAGCCCTGGCTCATTTCTTGACCCTTGGTTCTAGTTATGGGACACCCGGTATATATATATATATATATATATATATATATATATATATATATATATATATATATATATATATATATATATATATATATATATATATATATATATAACACTGAAAATACAAACAACAGCAGAGAACAATAAATTATCACAACATAGATAAGTTAGAACAAGGGATCAACACAATATATCATTCAATAGAAGCGGTAACAGCAGACCTAAACAATACAGGGTCAGGAATTGTGGCAACTGAAGAGGTAAGGTGGTTCCAGTCATATGACGTGCGAGGAATAAAAGAATCCGAGAATGTTTTAGTTTTGCATATAGAAATGCCTACCTTATGTATGTGATCTGTGCGGCGTGAAATACATGAACAGGGAAGAAGTAACGCGTAGAGAATAGACTCATGATGAAATATTTTGTGAAAAAGGCACAGGGGTGCAATTTTGCGTCGTGATGCAAGTGAAGATAAGCCTAGGGTAGTTTTCATAGCGGTTACGCTTGATGTACGCTGAAAGTCAAAGAGAATAAACCGCGCTGATTTGTGTTGTACCATCTCCAGTAGGTCGCTCAAGCTCTTAACACCAGGGTCCCAGATTGATGAAGCATATTCTAGCTGTGAACGTACGAGTGTCGTATAGAGTAGAAGTTTGATGTTAGTTTGGGCTGCGTGAAAGTTACGTCTCAGATATCCGAGCATGCGATTAGCTTTGTTAGTGATGTGCTCAATGTGCGCATGCCAGCTAAGGTGAGACGTAATATGAATTCCGAGCTACTTATAACTTGTAACTGGATCAAGCAACACATCATTAAGAGTATATACGGGCGATTCACTATTAAGGCGAGAAATGCGCATTAGTTTGCACTTTTCAGCATTTAAAGTCATATTCCAAGTTTTACACCATGTTGAGATAGCGTTAAGGACAGACTGAATCATGTGCTTGTCACTATCATTTGTTATTTCCCGAAAAAGGACGCAGTCATCGGCAAAAAGATGTACAGAAGAAGAAAGGTTACTGGGTAAGCCGTTGATAAATATAAGACAAAGCAGGGGCCCCAAGACGGGGCTTTGGGGCACACCGGTAAGGACAGGGTTAACGGTGGAATTCACATTGTTAACGGCAACAAATTGCTGACGATGGGTAAGAAAAACTTCGAGCTATATATATATATATATATATATATATATATATATATATATATATATATATATATATATATATATATATATATATATATATATATATATATATATATATATATATATATATATATATATATATATATATATATATATATATATATATATATATATATATATATACATATATATACCGAAATTGATTTCTGGCAGCTGATATGGTAAATATAATATAAAAGCCCCAAAAATTTAAAAACATAACAGGATTTAATTCACGACGTTTCGGCTGGAGGACCTGGTCCTCCAGCCGAAACGTCGTGAATTAAATCCTGTTATGTTTTTCAATTTTTGGGGCTTTTATATATATATATATATATATATATATATATATATATATATATATATATATATATATATATATATATATATATATATATATATATACCACCAACGGCATGGTTGCTTTTTCTGCTGCTTTATAAGTAATTTTCTTTAAGCGATTTATTATTCTAAGTACTATAATATCCGACTGATAAGCACTACACATAAAAAACATTTCCCTATGCACCTTGGTTTCGGTGACTGTTAGCTCCCTTCATAAGTATATATATATATATATATATATATATATATATATATATATATATATATATATATATATATATATATATATATATATATATATATATCGGGTGCCCCAGCTAACTTGAGCCAAAGGTTAAAGATAAATTAATAGAAGCATGCGAGTGAAACCAGTTTCATGTCTGTGACAGCCTCCTTGCGCACCGCAGGCAATTTTTTGTTTCGCAATGAAGTGATAGTTTATTAAGTTTAGGAATCTAAATTAATAAATAGGGACTTCACACAACAAATTGCATTTGAAGAGTTGTCGAGTACCTTCGGAAGCATACATTCTATCACTTACGGCAAGGAAATCCTCACGTGCGTCTTTTTTTCCCACCTCCAAAGAAAACCCGCGAAATACAAGTTAAACCACGTGACTAACGCACTTGCGTGCCACGATCGTTCTGCCCCCAAGCGTGGTTCGAGCGAACGAAATCGCCTGCAGCCTTGACTCGACAGCCCCGCAGAAGCGGCAGGCCGATATGTTGGCGGTGGTTTCTCGTCTGCGTCAGCCAGTGGCACACATGACGCTGCGAGTGTCCGCCGCCAACTTATCGGCCTGCCGCTGCTGGGGGCCGTCGAGTCTGGGCTGCAGGCGATTTCGTTTGCTCAAACCACGCCTGAGGGCAGAACGATCGTGGCGCGCAAGTGCGTTAGTCACGGGGTTTAACTTGTATTTCGCGGGTTTTCTTTGGAGCTGGGAAAAAAAGACGCACGGGAGGATTTCCGTGTCGTAAATGGTGCAATGGGGGCTTCTGAAGGTGCTCGACAACTCTTCAAATGCACTTTGTTGCCTAAATTCAATATTTATTAATTTAGAGCATTAAACTTACTTATTAATTACTTGCGAAACAAAATATGGCCAGGCTTAGCTTGGTTAAGCCAAGAATAAGTTGCATATCACGATGGAGTTCCGTGCTGCTCCGTTGACTCGATAGGCTATTGACTCGATCGCCATTGAAACGGCCCGTGTAGCAGCGCTCGATCGCCTTTGAGTCGATAGACTATCGGTTCGAGGGCCCTCGAAATGCCCGTGTGACAGGGGTATAAGACTGTCCCGGCGAAGGAGCGCAGCTCTTTTATACATATGCCGTGACGTCAATCATAGCGCAGCGCCCCTAGCGGGAGGACCGGGAGTCGGGTGGTGGCTGCGGCCGCGCGCGACCGCGCCAGTTGGGGCCCAGCTTTTCCTCCGTGACATCACGCGCCGGCGCAGCGCCCCTAGCGGGAGGAGCGGGAGTCAGGTGGTGGCTGCGGCCGCGCGCGACCGCGCGAGTTGGGGCCCAGCTTTTCCTCCGGCTGTCGTGACGTCACGTCACGTGGTTTGGTGGCTGCCCGGCCGCGCCCAAGGGCTGAACTGAGTGATTGCAATATGCAACGCATAAAAATTGCCTGTGGTGCGCAAGGTGGCTGTCACCAATGTGCAACATGGTTTCACTCACCTGCCTCTAATTGATTTTTTAACCCTTGGCTCAAGTTAGCTGGGACACCCGGTACATATGCCACATTTGCTGCCAGATCCATATTTGGCGCTGTGTTTTGTGCGATGTTTTCTCCCGGCTCCACCTTGTTTAGCCTCTTTGAGGTGGTAACATCCTAGTAACGCTTCTGGTAACGCTTGCATTAACAGGTTCAGTGGGCAGCCTTATCCGTTATGAGTATGAAACCTGAGGTCACAAGGAGCAACTGCCAGCGTTAAAAGCGCAAAAGAATAAATTCTGAAAAAATCGACAAAACTATGGTGACTGGTCTTCTGTATACAAATGGAGTGGGTGCGACATGGCGACTTTCAAAATAGCGCACATTTGCATATTTGGCACACTTGTATGCTCAAGTGCCAGGGGAAACACAGGAGCAAGAATTATGGAAGTGAAAAAGCTATTCTAATTCACGAACATGTTTTGTTTTTCCTATTGCATGAAACAAGGGAAAGATTGATATTTAGCGGAAAACCACTTAAAGGAGAAAATAGAAAGTATACTTCACGTCTTTACTTGTAGAATAACGGTTGATGGTGCCAATAGTCGGTGCTAACTTTCATACTGCTTTAGAGTTTACGAGAAAAGTTCCCTGGAAAAGTTCCTTCTCAGCGAAAAACGAGCCTCATGTGTTTGTGACAACCAAAAAGTTCGTTGGCCTCTTTTACCAAATTTTTTAGAACGCCTTTAGACTTTCCATGGGCGTTTGTCTATAAAGTCTATGAACTTTTTAAGGACAAATCTTAAAGACTAACCTATAGGCTATACAAGTCTCACAAAAGTATATAGACAATTCATAAATTCTTGGTCATACACTTTTAGTAGACTTTTATCTATAGGCACTCAGTGGAGTATGAATAGACAGAGGAAATATTATAGGGGGCAATAGAGACTATAAAAAGTCTATAAAAGTCTATATACGTTTTTTATGGGCTGTAGAGGACGAATATGGTTTGAGTACTTCGAAAAGTGGTGCAAGGAACAATTCTTCAGAGTTCTCTTGAGTGTGTAGTCTGTTCCACTGCATTTTAAAACATTCTTTATGCCTTCCAAATTTACTATAACTTTCATGGCATAATCTGGAAGAAAAACTATATTTCAACGTCGTCGAAGTTCCCTAATCCTTTTCCTGCTTTTTACCTCAAGCTTAATAGCATCTCTATTATTCTAAACATAGAGATATGCTTCAAAAGATGTGTGCTGAGAAGACGTAGTATACAGAATTGCCAAGGAGCTTAAAAAACAAAGGGTTGTGGAGGCTAGCAGAGATGTGTGCCTGCAATTTAGAACTTGCGAAGAGAGAGAGAGAGAGAGAGAGAGCCTTCAATGCTAAGAGGGTATCACTAGGGCACTTGGAACGCTTTGACAATTTCCTTTGGTTGAGCATGCGGAAAAACAGGTTTGTCGTGGGCAGCTTATGCAGCTAATGGTCCATGATGAACTTTGCTGTCTCGAACAGATATGATGATCATTTTCAATCATACGCCACTGGAAAGAAGAAAAACTACATTTTTTTCGATTTCACCTTTTTTTTTCAATTCAAACAGCGTGCCGGCTGCTGTGCACACTGCAAAGAATTTGTACCCCTGACGACAGCCGCATATGGCGACTGAGATAGAACGCTGAAGGAAAACGAAATAAGCCTAAGCGCTCAACTGTGCATTCTCTATTAGAGCATCATACTGATCTTTGTTATGACATCCTTCATCTTCCCATATTCCCTTCTACCCACAGTTTCCCATCCCAGAGTGCAGAGCAACCAAAGTGAAACGCTGTTATGGTTAACGTCTCCTCTACCGATTGTTTGCTGATTTCACTTTCTCTCCGCATTATAGCGTAAATGTGTGCGTGGCCGTGGGGCTGTCTTTCTTAGGCACTGTTCGCGCTTAATTCAGTGGAGACATTAGATTTTTTTCACAGCAGATTTCACCGTGGTGTGATACGTACGATATTAGTAAACTTGGACTTCGTTCATGACTGAACTGCGCGAAAGAAACGGGGACCAAGAAGAAACACGTACACACACACAGCGCTGTGTGTGTGTACGTGTTTCTTCTTGGTCCCCGTTTCTTTCGCGCAGTTCAATCATGAACGAGATCCACCAACTAGCCCGCCTCAAAACCGTTCTTGAATAAACTTGGACCACCTCGTGGAACTCGTCATTGCTCAATAAATGATTTGTACTTGAAATTTAACGCCATAGCATCAAATAGTAATAATAATTATAATTGGTTTTGGGGGAAAGGAAATGGCGAAGTATCTGTCACATATATCGTTGGACACCTGAACCGCGCCGTAAGGGAAGGAATAAAGGAGGGAGTGAAAGAGGAAAGGAAGAAGATGTGCGGTAGTGGAGGGCTCCGGAATAATTTCGACCACCTGGGGATCTTTAATGTGCACTGACATCGCACAGCACACGGGCGCCTTAGCGTTTTTCCTCCATAAAAACGCAGTCGCCGTGGTCGGGTTCGAACATCAAATGCCCAATTACGCAGAAAATCCGGCGTCGGCGTTGCCGGCGCTGTGAGCGAAAAATCACTAGAATGGCTCTGGCAGGTGGTGCCCAGAGAGCAACCTAGGAGGCAGGTTGCCCAACTAGGTGACTTGACCTTGCGGCTTCATCACAACCAGCCCACGGGATAGTAAGCAAACTGCCCACCACGGCAGGTGGCAGTTAAATTAATGATTGGCGGCTCGGGAAGAGCAACCTGGGCGGGCCACCTAGGTCACGTGACCTTGCGGCTTCATCACAACCAGCCCACGGGATAGTAAGCAAACTGCCCATCACGGGAGGTGGCAGTTAAATGAATGATTGGTGGCTCGTGAAGAGCAGCCTGGGCGGGCCACCTAGGTCACGTGACCTTGCGGCTTCATCACAACCAGCCCACGGGATAGTAAGCAAACTGCCCATCACGGGAGGTGGCAGTTAAATTAATGATTGGGGGCTCGGGAAGAGCAGCCTGGGCGGGCCACCTAGGTCACGTGACCTTGCGGCTTCATCACAACCAGCCCACGGGATAGTAAGCAAACTGCCCACACCGGCAGGTGACAGTTAAATTAATGATTGGTGGCTCGGGAAGAGCAACCTGGGCGGGCCACCTAGGTCACGTGACCTTGCGGCTTCATCACAACCAGCCCACGGGATAGTAAGCAAACTGCCCATCACGGCAGGTGGCAGTTAAATTAATGATTGGTGGCTCGGGAAGAGCAGCCTGGGCGGGCCACCTAGGTCACGTGACCTTGCGGCTTCATCACAACCAGCCCACGGGATAGTAAGCAAACTGCCCACACCGGCAGGTGACAGTTAAATTAATGATTGGTGGCTCGGGAAGAGCAACCTGGGCGGGCCACCTAGGTCACGTGACCTTGCGGCTTCATCACAACCAGCCCACGGGATAGTAAGCAAACTGCCCATCACGGGAGGTGGCAGTTAAATTAATGATTGGTGGCTCGGGAAGAGCAGCCTGGGCGGGCCACCTAGGTCACGTGACCTTGCGGCTTCATCACAACCAGCCCACGGGATAGTAAGCAAACTGCCCACCACGGCAGGTGGCAGTTAAATTAATTATTGGTGGCTCGGGAAGAGCAACCTGGGCGGGCCACCTAGGTCACGTGACCTTGCGGCTTCATCACAACCAGCCCACGGGATAGTAAGCAAACTGCCCATCACGGCAGGTGGCAGTTAAATTAATGATTGGTGGCGCGGGAAGATCAGCCTGGGCGGGCCACCTAGGTCACGTGACCTTGCGGCTTCATCACAACCAGCCCACGGGATAGTAAGCAAACTGCCCATCACGGGAGGTGGCAGTTCAATTAGTGATTGGTGGCTCGGGAAGAGCAGCCTGGGCGGGCCACCTAGGTCACGTGACCTTGCGGCTTCATCACAACCAGCCCACGGGATAGTAAGCAAACTGCCCATCACGGCAGGTGGCAGTTAAATTAATGATTGGTGGCTCGGGAAGAGCAGCCTGGGCGGGCCACCTAGGTCACGTGACCTTGCGGCTTCATCACAACCAGCCCACGGGATAGTAAGCAAACTGCCCATCACGGCAGGTGGCAGTTAAATTAATGATTGGTGGCTCGGGAAGAGCAACCTGGGCGGGCCACCTAGGTCACGTGACCTTGCGGCTTCATCACAACCAGCCCACGGGATAGTAAGCAAACTGCCCACACCGGCAGGTGGCAGTTAAATGAATGATTGGTGGCTCGGGAAGAGCAGCCTGGGCGGGCCACCTAGGTCACGTGACCTTGCGGCTTCATCACAACCAGCCCACGGGATAGTAACCAAACTGCCCATCACGGCAGGTGGCAGTTAAATTAATGATTGGTGGCTCGGGAAGAGCAGCCTGGGCGGGCCACCTAGGTCACGTGACCTTGCGGCTTCATCACAACCAGCCCACGGGATAGTAACCAAACTGCCCATCACGGCAGGTGGCAGTTAAATTAATGATTGGTGGCTCGGGAAGAGCAGCCTGGGCGGGCCACCTAGGTCACGTGACCTTGCGGCTTCATCACAACCAGCCCACGGGATAGTAAGCAAACTGCCCATCACGGGAGGTGGCAGTTCAATTAGTGATTGGTGGCTCGGGAAGAGCAGCCTGGGCGGGCCACCTAGGTCACGTGACCTTGCGGCTTCATCACAACCAGCCCACGGGATAGTAACCAAACTGCCCATCACGGCAGGTGGCAGTTAAATTAATGATTGGTGGCTCGGGAAGAGCAACCTGGGCGGGCCACCTAGGTCACGTGACCTTGCGGCTTCATCACAACCAGCCCACGGGATAGTAAGCAAACTGCCCATCACGGCAGGTGGCAGTTAAATTAATGATTGGTGGCTCGGGAAGAGCAGCCTGGGCGGGCCACCTTGGTCACGTGACCTTGCGGCTTCATCACAACCAGCCCACGGGATAGTAAGCAAACTGCCCATCACGGGAGGTGGCAGTTAAATTAATGATTGGTGGCTCGGGAAGAGCAACCTGGGCGGGCCACCTAGGTCACGTGACCTTGCGGCTTCATCACAACCAGCCCACGGGATAGTAAGCAAACTGCCCATCACGGCAGGTGGCAGTTAAATTAATGATTGGTGGCTCGGGAAGAGCAACCTGGGCGGGCCACATAGGTTACGTGACCTTGCGGCTTCATCACAACCAGCCCACGGGATAGTAAGCAAACTGCCCATCACGGCAGGTGGCAGTTAAATTAATAATTGGTGGCTCGGGAAGAGCAACCTGGGCGGGCCACCTAGGTCACGTGACCTTGCGGCTTCATCACAACCAGCCCACGGGATAGTAAGCAAACTGCCCACACCGGCAGGTGGCAGTTAAATTAATGATTGGTGGCTTGGGAAGAGCAGCCTGGGCGGGCCACCTAGGTCACGTGACCTTGCGGCTTCATCACAACCAGCCCACGGGATAGTAAGCAAACTGCCCATCACGGCAGGTGGCAGTTAAATTAATGATTGGTGGCTCGGGAAGAGCAACCTGGGCGGGCCACCTAGGTCACGTGACCTTGCGGCTTCATCACAACCAGCCCACGGGATAGTAAGCAAACTGCCCACACCGGCAGGTGGCAGTTAAATTAATGATTGGTGGCTTGGGAAGAGCAGCCTGGGCGGGCCACCTAGGTCACGTGGCCTTGCGGCTTCATCACAACCAGCCCACGGGATAGTAAGCAAACTGCCCATCACGGGCGGTGGCAGTTCAATTAGTGATTGGTGGCTCGGGAAGAGCAGCCTGGGCGGGCCACCTAGGTCACGTGACCTTGCGGCTTCATCACAACCAGCCCACGGGATAGTAACCAAACTGCCCATCACGGCAGGTGGCAGTTAAATTAATGATTGGTGGCTCGGGAAGAGCAACCTGGGCGGGCCACCTAGGTCACGTGACCTTGCGGCTTCATCACAACCAGCCCACGGGATAGTAAGCAAACTGCCCATCACGGCAGCTGGCAGTTAAATTAATGATTGGTGGCTCGGGAAGAGCAGCCTGGGCGGGCCACCTTGGTCACGTGACCTTGCGGCTTCATCACAACCAGCCCACGGGATAGTAAGCAAACTGCCCATCACGGGAGGTGGCAGTTAAATTAATGATTGGTGGCTCGGGAAGAGCAACCTGGGCGGGCCACCTAGGTCACGTGACCTTGCGGCTTCATCACAACCAGCCCACGGGATAGTAAGCAAACTGCCCATCACGGCAGGTGGCAGTTAAATTAATGATTGGTGGCTCGGGAAGAGCAACCTGGGCGGGCCACCTAGGTTACGTGACCTTGCGGCTTCATCACAACCAGCCCACGGGATAGTAAGCAAACTGCCCATCACGGCAGGTGGCAGTTAAATTAATGATTGGTGGCTCGGGAAGAGCAACCTGGGCGGGCCACCTAGGTCACGTGACCTTGCGGCTTCATCACAACCAGCCCACGGGATAGTAAGCAAACTGCCCACACCGGCAGGTGGCAGTTAAATTAATGATTGGTGGCTTGGGAAGAGCAGCCTGGGCGGGCCACCTAGGTCACGTGACCTTGCGGCTTCATCACAACCAGCCCACGGGATAGTAAGCAAACTGCCCATCACGGGAGTTGGCAGTTAAATTAATGATTGGTGGCTCGGGAAGAGCAACCTGGGCGGGCCACCTAGGTTACGTGACCGTGCGGCTTCATCACAACCAGCCCACGGGATAGTAAGCAAACTGCCCATCACGGCAGGTGGCAGTTAAATTAATGATTGGTGGCTCGGGAAGAGCAACCTGGGCGGGCCACCTAGGTCACGTGACCTTGCGGCTTCATCACAACCAGCCCACGGGATAGTAAGCAAACTGCCCATCACGGGAGGTGGCAGTTAAATTAATGATTGGTGGCTCGGGAAGAGCAGCCTGGGCGGGCCACCTAGGTCACGTGACCTTGCGGCTTCATCACAACCAGCCCACGGGATAGTAAGCAAACTGCCCATCACGGCAGGTGGCAGTTAAATTAATGATTGGTGGCTCGGGAAGAGCAACCTGGGCGGGCCACCTAGGTTACGTGACCTTGCGGCTTCATCACAACCAGCCCACGGGATAGTAAGCAAACTGCCCATCACGGCAGGTGGCAGTTAAATTAATGATTGGTGGCTCGGGAAGAGCAACCTGGGCGGGCCACCTAGGTCACGTGACCTTGCGGCTTCATCACAACCAGCCCACGGGATAGTAAGCAAACTGCCCACACCGGCAGGTGGCAGTTAAATTAATGATTGGTGGCTTGGGAAGAGCAGCCTGGGCGGGCCACCTAGGTCACGTGACCTTGCGGCTTCATCACAACCAGCCCACGGGATAGTAAGCAAACTGCCCATCACGGGAGTTGGCAGTTAAATTAATGATTGGTGGCTCGGGAAGAGCAACCTGGGCGGGCCACCTAGGTTACGTGACCGTGCGGCTTCATCACAACCAGCCCACGGGATAGTAAGCAAACTGCCCATCACGGCAGGTGGCAGTTAAATTAATGATTGGTGGCTCGGGAAGAGCAACCTGGGCGGGCCACCTAGGTCACGTGACCTTGCGGCTTCATCACAACCAGCCCACGGGATAGTAAGCAAACTGCCCATCACGGGAGGTGGCAGTTAAATTAATGATTGGTGGCTCGGGAAGAGCAGCCTGGGCGGGCCACCTAGGTCACGTGACCTTGCGGCTTCATCACAACCAGCCCACGGGATAGTAAGCAAACTGCCCATCACGGCAGGTGGCAGTTAAATTAATGATTGCTGGCTCGGGAAGAGCAACCTGGGCGGGCCACCTAGGTCACGTGACCTTGCGGCTTCATCACAACCAACCCACGGGATAGTAAGCAAACTGCCCATCACGGGAGGTGGCAGTTAAATTAATGATTGGTGGCTCGGGAAGAGCAGCCTGGGCGGGCCACCTAGGTCACGTGACCTTGCGGCTTCATCACAACCAGCCCACGGGATAGTAAGCAAACTGCCCATCACGGGAGGTGGCAGTTAAATTAATGATTGGTGGCTCGGGAAGAGCAGCCTGGGTGGGCCACCTAGATCACGTGACCTTGCGGCTTCATCACAACCAGCCCACGGGATAGTAAGCAAACTGCCCACACCGGCAGGTGGCAGTTAAATTAATGATTGGTGGCTCGGGAAGAGCAACCTGGGCGGGCCACCTAGGTCACGTGACCTTGCGGCTTGATCACAACCAGCCCACGGGATAGTAAGCAAACTGCCCATCACGGCAGGTGGCAGTTAAATTAATGATTGGTGGCTCGGGAAGAGCAACCTGGGCGGGCCACCTAGGTCACGTGACCTTGCGGCTTCATCACAACCAGCCCACGGGATAGTAAGCAAACTGCCCGCCACGGCAGGTGGCACTTAAATTATTGATTGGTGGCTCGGGAAAAGCAACCTGGGCGGGCCACCTAGGTCACGTGACTTTGCGGCTTCATCACAACCAGCCAATGGGATAGTAAGCAAACTGCCCGCCATGGCAGGTGGCAGTTAAATTAATGATTGGTGGCTCGGGAAGAGCAACCTGGGCAGGCCACCTAGGTCACGTGACCTTGCGGCTTCATCACAACCAGCCAACGGGATAGTAAGCAAACTGCCGGCTACGGCAGGTGGCAGTTAAATTAATTATTGGTGGCTCGGGGAGAGCAATCTGGGCCGCACAAGGCCCACTACCTGGAGCATGTGCCATCGCAAGGCAGCAGCGCATCGCTCAACCGCTGCAGCGCTGCGGATGGAGGGGTATGAGGTCTCCCGGGGATCGATGAAAGTTAAGTAGAGAATGACCTTCTGCGTATATGGGAATGAACCCATTGCTCTATCGCGTCATACCCATAAGGAGGAGCTTAAGTGCGTCGTCCAACGTTTTTTTAATGGGTAGTATCAGCTTCCGTTTCAGTTGTCGGACGATGGTTGCGACGTCGCAAGTGAATATCAGATGACTTGAGGCTACGATAACTGCAATACAACCGGCGTTTTTTGTTTTAATTCATCCAAACTTTTGTGCTAAACTGCTGCCCAAACTGGAATGCCCGCAAGCGAACAAGGAGCCGCAATATTGCAGTTTTTGTATTTCTCACTTAATCTGGTTCTCACTTGTGGCATCGTAACTGTCTCTGCACTGCTGAAACTGAAGCTGTATGAAAGAATAAATTCAATTACAAGTTAGGTACAGAACGCAGGCGAATTGCATGCAATGATTCATGTTTGCTAATGT
Organism: Amblyomma americanum; assembly: GCA_030143305.2. Taxonomy (NCBI): domain Eukaryota; kingdom Metazoa; phylum Arthropoda; class Arachnida; order Ixodida; family Ixodidae; genus Amblyomma; species Amblyomma americanum. Next base: position 99,401 of record JARKHS020015002.1, read on the forward strand.
CTTAAGCATCATTCGAAAGCAAAAATACAGTGAGAGAAGCTTGGTGTTTGTGCTCCTCTAATGGCCACGTTCGAAGCGGCGTTCGTTCTACGCAATGCAGACAAGAGTTATTCGCTGATTCTGCCTGGTGTAACCCGAAAAGGACGCACCCACTGCTTCCTAGAGCACCCCTGAATATGATGAAAGAGCTGGCAGCTTTCGTGCCTGGAGAGCTTAAGTTGCGGCGGCCCGGTGAGTTATTCAGTAACAGTTTTACGTCCCAGCAGAAGTGTGCACCAGAAAAATACCGTGAAAAAGAGAACGCGTCGGTCAGAAACCTCATGCGATCAGTAGTAGTGAGGGGGACGAGTTTTTTTTTTGTGCTGTATATGTAAGCACTGTATGAAGACAGTAATGTGAAACAGCTTCCCGTAGCTTTAAATATTCACGAAGATCCATCTGCATAGCTAGAATGTTCTACATGCCATTTGCATGCGAGATTAGTGCCGCCAGAGCAATCATTTATTCAGTACACGTTGTGCTTTTTAATGCATTCAGAAGGGTGAAGCCGCTTTCAAAGAAAGCCCTATGTCTAAGAAGCCGTTTGTTTAAGCGGCGCACCTTTGTATTTCCTCTCTCTTCTCTTTAATAATGCCACCGTAGAGTGTATCCTAACCATAACGACTTTCTTGCTGCAGCCAGCCTTTTTTTTTCCTCTTCCTAAATTGACAGCATGAGTGGCTCACCACACAGTACGCTAAAGTAAAAACTTTTCCTTTCATTTTTTCTTCCCGGAATGTCGCACTCGTCACGTGGGTCCAATCACCACAGGTGAAAGTAAGCTTTAGCATTTTGGACTAGAGTTTTCGGCCTAAAGCGTATGCTGTCTCAGAGCAGTCTTTCATATTTATGAAGTAGGATTATAGAATAATAAAAAAACCCTCCGAAGCCGTCGCTTCTTTAAGCGCACTTTCCTTTAGAAGTCGGCAACTGAACGACCGTTTTGTTCGCAGATAGGGAAGAAATACACCAAAGGGGTAATTCCGGTGTAAAAACAATTAAAACGAAAATTATTTGCCCCCAGTTTATTTTATTACGCTGCCCTGTTAAGGGATACCGTAGCGTTTAGTGAATAACATGTTTCGTTCTTAACTTCAACCCACGTGCCGTCCTCACGTCACTGGGCTCACAGCTTAGCTAAGAACCGAAGCTCTAGTAGCGCACCTGGCTCTTGAAAGAGAAACTGTTAACAAAGATGGTAGCTGCCATTCCAAGCAAGAATCCATTGGCCATCGCACTTATTCGTAGCTTGCGGGCATTCTGACAAAGGCCGACGTCTTACTTGGTCCGGTAAACCTCGGACTGCAAGCGTGAAATGCTCATTGCACTACATAATATTTTCTGCAGTAAGCAAATATATTTTTGGACGAAAACTAAGGCAGGGCTGCTGTTCCGACCAGTGCTAATTTAGGAAGACCATAGATGAAATGCTGTATATCAATCAATCAATAAAGCAATCATGAATGAATGAATGAATTAAGTCTGTCTGACTGTCTGTCTGTCTGTCTGTCTGTCTGTCTGTCTGTCTGTCTGTCTGTCTGTCTGTCTGTCTGTCTGTCTGTCTGTCAATTAATTTTATTCATTTTTTACAAAACTGCTCCGCGTGGCAACAAGAATGCAGTCAGAACGACCGCTTCAGAAGCATTGTCATCCCCACATACGGGCAGTATTGCAGCGTCTGAATTCGTCATATATCACTGATATATTAAGTGGAGGCATGTAGCAGAAAAATTGGCGGTTGTTTAGCTCTGGTTAAACCTGGAGTGACGCGATAACTACAGCTGGCCGGGTGGAACTTGCTCAGTTGAATTCCAATGTCTGTCTTTCGCCGCTCGGTTTCGCTGGGCGTTCCTTCATCTTCGTCCCACTCGACACGGCGCATGCGCACAGCTGTTGGAGCTCGGTTTCGCCGGCGTGCCGCGTTGCCAGCAGCAGCAGCTGCTCCGCACCAGGTGGCTGGTCACGTGACGAACCACGTGATCAGCACCGCGCCGCGCCGCCGGCAGCTGCTCCGCACCACGTGACAGCGTGGCGGCGCAGCCACGGGGTAGCGGCGCCGCCACGCTGAAGGTTCGAAATGCTACCACAATGTAGCTATCGCTACAAAAAAAAAACAATATACACAACCAAGATTTGGTACTCACAAATACTATGGGTTAGACTAAAGTGGCTGTTTGGGCTTGTTGGTCAGTGATCATGTTTAAAGAATGCCGCGCGAAAAGAGGACAAACGAAGAAGTGGGCAGGACTGGCGCTGTAGCGCGAGCGCCAGTCCTGTCCACATCTTTGTTCGTCCTCGTTTCGCAGCCGCCGCAGCCGCAGCAGTCGGGTTCGAACCCGGGAACTCCGGGTCATTAGCCTGAGCGCCCTAACCACTGAGCCACCGCGACGAGTGTAGAAGCCTTCTTTTGAAGAAAAAGTTTTTTTTTTTTGCCAAATATCACGTTTTCAAATTGAAAGAAATCGCCTTAATATGAGGAGGAGGAGGAGGAGGAAACAAATTTATTTAGTCGCCTGCAGAACGACACCATGACTAAATGGCGCCCCGACGCGGGCCCTGACGTCTTCTTAGCGGGTGGTCTCTACTCAACTCTAGCGCGTGTTACTCCCGCGGTCGGCCGCCCTGGGGGGCCAAGGTTCCGTCAATATCTCTCGGCCTTTGTCTTTCAAGATCCGCCGTGACCTGCATGAGCATTTTTAGGAATTTATTGTTCAGGAACTATACCTTTCCGAAAAAGTTGGTCTCCGCGTGTAGTCAGTCAGATGTCCTGTCGTGTCTCAAAAGGTAAACCGTGGATGACATTTCTGTTCAGTATAGAAGCGCTTAAGAGCAGGAAAAACTTCCAAGATTTCTGGATTTTTAAAATTAAATTTGTACTCTAATATTTGAGGCAGAACTTTCTTACTAAAACCTTGTTATAGCAGTGTTAGCGTTAATGTAAAAAAAATCGCTAAAGTTCTTCAATCATTTATTTACAGATATCTTGATTTCTGCGAAAACAGCAACATTGAGGGCCAGGAAAGGCAATGTGAAAAACGGCGATACACAAAACAAAAGATAGCCAAATGGCCAGCCCATTTAAGAAGCTGCACATATCATAAGTGAGAAAAGTACTTTTTGTTTTTGGCCAGAAATGATTTTTTTTTAAATGAGCCGCATGGATGTGCCGACCAGGCATCTACTCTGCTGGCAACGCGTGGAAATATGGTGCTTGGATGGCAATTCGGTCAGCAGGTGGTTCACTGGAAATCAGAGCAACTATCGTAGCTATCGAAAGGGCAGAAGCTGCTCTAGCAGCCTGGGTCGTCTAATCATTCCTAAGGCAAGCAAAATTATCTTCAAGCAGCCGGAACCTTAATGTTCCTTTAATTCCAAACGCTGACCAGGTCATAAATGAAATTGCGTCTGCTGGAATGCTGTTTCGTGTGTGCGGACTATGGAATCAATGTAAAAGGAAAATGACCGAACTATGCAGGTATTCTACCGTCAATTCAATATGTCTGCAGATCCACGCGAGCTGTACATAAACAGGGCGTCACATTTAATTCTACACAAACGGTTTATTAACTATTGCAATTGGCTATGCAACACGGTTTTGGAAGTGTAATACCATTGTCAGGCGGATGCCTCAATCAAGCGAAATGCAGATAATATATGCTTATCACTCTAACAAATTCGAACTGGCTTTTTAAATTCGGCGTTTAGGTCAATAGTATAGTGAATGACCTGGCGCACCCTGCATACCGTGAGCTTTCCGCCCAAACATATCCTTTAAAGACAACTGAAATGGTCAAATCGCTCCATGGGCCGCCTTATCACAATATGTTCAACGCTCGTGGCAGCTAATAATGCTTTCAGTGAGGCCGGAAATAAAAGCCGTGTTTTACCCGACTGTATACAGGTGCTGGCGCCACATCGATTGGACTCCTGTTTGAAAATTAATTTCTCGCCAGCAACAACAAGTAATGCTTTAATTTTTGTATATTTGAAACGAAATGAATGGGTTCACCATTTTTTTGCCTACTACCTTTTGCCCGCGTAGCGTTTTGTGACCCCTCAATGTGGCTATTTTCGCAGAAATTGACATATTTATTAATAAAATACTCAACAACGCAAGGGCGTTTTCAACATTAAAGCAAATAGTGCTATAACAAAGGTTCAGACAGTACTAAAAAATGTTCTGTCTCAAAATATAGACTCCAAGTTTGCTTTAAAAAATACGGAAATCGAAGTTTTTCTCGTGTTAAGCGCTTCTATTTAGAACCAATATGGCGGCATTCAAAATAATAATTGTTTTTTTTTGGGGGGGTGGGGGGAGGAAATGGCGCAGTATCTGTTTCATATATCGTTGGACACCGGAACCGCGCCGTAATGGAAGGGATAAAGGAGGAAGTGAAAGAAGAAAGGAAGAAAGAGGTGCCGTAGTGGAGGACTCCTGAATAATTTCGGCCACCTGGGGATCTTTAACGTTCACTGACATCGCACCGCACACGGGCGCCTTAGCGTTTTGCCTCCATAAAAACACAGCCGCCGCGGTCGGGTTCAAACCCGTTAACTCCGGATCATTAGCCAAGCGCCCTAACCACTGAGCCACCGCGGCGGGTCCGCAATTTATATTTTCAGGCAAGACAGGGTGCTCAGTATCTGACTACATTCGAAAAGAAACTTTCGGCAAGGAACAGTTCCTCGACAATAAATTTCTAAAAATGGTAAAATTAACTCGATTTCTTGCACTTTGGAGCAAGATATACGAAGAATAAAAAGTTAAAAGATGGCCTTTACACTTGTATAGCGACTTGTCTTTACTGACATATACTTTTTCAGCCAAATCTAAAATCTCAAGAATTAGGCACGTCTTCTTTCGCGTGGCATTAATGATCCTTCAAAATCTTATTTTTTAGAGGGGGGGGGGGAGTATGTTGGAGGGATCCGATCCTGTTTTTAGGCTTTGGATAAGGGTACGCCGGAGGGACTCTGCATTGTTTCCTTAGGTACTACGTCAGGCGGATCCAATAAGTGTTTTGAAAAGTCCGACGTTTCTCAGAAAATTTTCTCGTATAGGCTCGGAATCACGAGTACGACGGTGTGTTTCCGTCCAATGTGGGACAAATTCATCTTGACCCGATTGCGCAAGTGTGGGTAGTACGCAGATGTAGATTTTCCCACTGCGTTATCCATGTCTGCTCAATGCCCGGCATGAAGCGATTGGCGTTCTGGGCGCGTACTTCGACTCAGCCAGCAATTAACTGTTTGCACTGCTACGCGCTTGACACGTCTGTCGGCTTTCGCGCCTGCGAGCTGCAGCATTCGTCCTAGCTATTTCCACGCAAACATAGGGCCCATGCAATTTCCTGCCGTATGCCGATGTGCGCTACATGACATTGAGTCTTTCCTTGAGGCGAGCCGTAGCACATATTCTCTTGCCGAAGTTGAGTGCGCGCCGCAACTCCGCTCCCGTGTGGCAGTGGCTGAGCACGGACCGTTTGGCTCACGCTAACCTCGAGTCCGCGTGGGCTTAAACGCCATGTACACGAAATTTCGGTAGAAGACAATGCTGCCGGCTGGGCGCTTGCGTAGTCTTTTCCACACAACGTCGCTGTCCAGCTGTCCGGTTGTTCCTCCGGGCATTGCGGTGGAGCAGTTCTTCGCCTAGACGACCTCCCCGACCTGGCTATCGTCGCTGCCTCAGCCTGAGCCTGAAATAGATTCGGCATACCTTTTTTCATAGTTGTAAAGAAGCATTTAAAAACTGCGGGCATGAAGACCCTATTTTATCGGTTGGCCGATAAAGCAGAGGTAGAATAACATTTCTTAAGCACCACGTGTTACGGACGGGTGTCCTTCACTGTGAGAGGCGTGTTGTGCCTGGTACCGTGGCGATGAACAGCAGACGGCGCAAATGCTAGTGAGAGCTTGCTTAAATTACGAGCATATCACCCGGTGGTCACGAGATTGAATCGCGCGGAGGAAGAGGAAACATTTTAATTCATTTTTTTTTCAGCGGCAGCCAGTTTTCTTTTTTTTTTTTGCTGCCGGACAAGTGATAACATACCAAGAAAGATGCAGATAATCAATTTATACGGAGAACAAGAACTCGATGTAGCTGCACTCTGTATGCCTTTAACGTTACATATTCGTTTCTAGCGCTTTTCCTGCCATTTCTTGAGAGTTTCGTGCCGGCGCGATAACTGAATTTTCCGCACAAGGACCTTAATTCATTGCTGGATACGGTCTCTTTTCTCAACTGTCTTTTCTCCCAGCTGTCTTTTCTCGTCCCGTTCATACCCTCTTTTCCCTTACCTGCAGTGCAAGGTGGGAAACCGACTCCTACTCGTTAGCCTCCCCATCCCCCCTCTTCCCTACTCCACTTTCTCGTTCCACCTCTCGCCACTCTCTGGAAACATGCGCAGATGCATAGGCCTCTGGTGTCTATCACTGAATCGCTATTTCAGTCACTTGCATCCGGTTTCCTATATAAGTGATATGATAAAAGCACTTACAAGCCACCGCGGTGGCTCAGCGGTTATGGTGCTCGGCTACTGACCCGAAAGACGCGGATTCGATTCTGGCCGTGGCGGTCGCATTTCGATGGAGGCGAACCGCTAGAGGCTCTCGTACTGTGCGATGTCAGTGCACGCTGATGAACCCCAGGTGGTCGAAACTATCAGAAGCCCTCCACTACGACGCCCATCGATTTAGTAGCTTTGAGACGTAAGAACCCGTAAACCAAACTAAACCAAACCAAGGCACTTGTAGCCTAAAATAGCAGGACTTGTAGTTCTCGTCCCGATCCCCCGAGAGTAAGCTGTTGATCAGGCTGTTTATTGTCTCGCTTCTTCACTCAGTGAATTGCACCTCACCAAATGGTATCGGCATCGTTTCTTCCGCTTCCACGCGCAGGTGTTCGATGGTTGGGAGAACAATGGCGAGTACTTCCCCAGCCAGGAGGACCACCCCAAGCCGATGGACCAGCGGTTCGCCGAGTTCTGTGGACCCATCAAACCCTGGAAGCCATTCATCACGTCTCAGAACGTCGGCATCGTCCTCTTCAGGGTGCCCACGCGCGGAAACTACTTCTCCGTCCTCGTGTCCTTCCGGAAGAACCCGAAACGTGAGAGCGCCTGCTGCGCGCATCACACCCGAACAACCGTAACGATTCGTGGTGTGCTCAAAGGAAATGATATAGCATGTACTGCATGTTTCTCCGGCGCTGATGTCAAGACAGTGCTGAGCGTTAAACTCGCAACAAGTTGCACTGAGTTTCGAAAAAGAGAGCGTCACGTATCGAGGTAGAAATATAAATTCCGTGGGCATTAGCGCAGCATCTAGGTAGAGATCGTGGTGCTTTTAGGACTTTCACACTTGAGATGTCAGTTCTACTATGTGAAACGGTTCCCAAGTATTTCACACCAGAAGAGCCGAGCAGGAGGGGGGCGGGGGGGAATCTTGCATCCATCGAAAAAGCTGTGGGTACCGGCGGCAAAGGAGATCGAAGCAAGCACTCCCGAATGCGAGGCGGATGTTCTACCACATGGCCGCCGATCAGACTAAATCAGAACAAAGGAAACATGAACGGGCAGTTTTGATATAGGTGTTAAAAGTTTCTGTATTAAAGTAGTGCCAAAAGTAGCCACAAAAGTTCTTAGAAACGGCTGAAAGGGTGGACTGCCTGACAATTCAAGCATGCGGTCTGGAACCGGATGGGAGGAGGGGGGGGGGGGGGGGGGGGCGCTGTAGAGGAAATCAGCTTTCTATGCGGCTTCCGAGTCAAAGCATAGGCGTAGGCTATGACTACACCATGACGTCATGCGAGTGACGCGTTTTACTCAGGAAACTTGCTTTACCCCGTTCGCTCTTAGGATAATGGCCTTGTTGTTTGCTTTTTGAAAGGCTTGCCCTCTTTTCCCCTACATTTCCATTTTACCCGATTATATGAATGCATGCAATCACTCATTTGATATTCACTTGAGCGGCACGCGCTGCGCTTTGTCTCCATGTGCTGTTGCACTGCTGGCCTATACTGAGCTCTAGGTCGGCTGTAACTCCAAACTACCAGTCCTATCCGGCTCGGCTTCTACTAAATAAGGAAGGCTTCTAACTTCAAGAGGCACTCGCTTTTGCGCTTTTTGCTCAGCTTTCTCGCCTGCTGCAGTCCCGTGGGCATTGCTCATCTGTATAATGTGGATTCCACTTACCTCGACAAATGCTACGAGAGGTGGCGTCGCCAAACAGTTACGTGTTCTCATAACGGCACTCGCTAGCCTATATGCTATGACTCTGCTGCCAGTGGCTAAAGGTGTCAGCACAGGTTTGCTATTAGCAGGTAAGCCTACTTTGGGTTTACTTTGATTCATACCCCTCATCAGATTCCAACAACCACTCCCTACTTCTGTCATTGATTTCAATACCTCAGTTTACATTCGCCCCTTTCAATGAGAAGTTATCAGCAAGTAACAGAGAAAAGCGAGCGGGAGAATGGGTTAAAGAAGGGAGTGTGTAAAAGAAACAATGGTCTCTATTAAGGTACGCTGTTGGGCGAGTTGGTGACTGAAAATTATGAAGGAACACATCCCTAAAAGAACGGGATTGAAGCGAACAGAGCTCGCGTGTGTCTGTTTTCTTCTGTACCGTTCCTTTAGCGCTGTGTTCCTGCATAATTGCCACAGGTCCTAATTAGCCAGTTTCATGACCATCCCAGCCATGCCACGTAATATTCGGTCGTGACTCTGCTGCGCAGCCTGCAACGTTATGCTTCTGCCGCTCTCCGAGAGTCCCATCTACACGCTACGCAACTACGGCCGCCGGGTCAACTGCAGCGCCGCCTTCATCTACCCCATGAACTTTCGAATCCTGGCCACCAGCATCGGCTCGCAGGCCTTCTCCGGGTCCGGCAACGTCGAGTTCGAGACGGGACTCATCACCAAGGTACCGTGCCCGCAGCACGCGCTGGGCCGCGTTTTTGGTGCTGTAGACGCTAACACGCACCGCAGGTCTGCGCCGCTGGAATGTCGAGGCGACGCGTTACACTGGGCGCTGCCAGCCACTTGCCATCACTGAAATTCAACGTCTTAATGAGCGTAAACTGCGCGAGGACACACAATTGTAGATGAGAAAATCTGCTGTGAAGAGACGAAGGTCAGTAGTTAAGCTGAAAAATGAAAAATGGCTTTTGAAGAAAGGAGAGAGCGCAACAACTGTCTAATTCCTCGATGGACACCTCTCACATGATTGGCTATCAGGAAATTGAAAGGCGCGGTAACTGCCTCAATTCTCGGTGGATACTTCAACCGTGCCATGATGGAAGAGAGGAAGGTGGGAGTGAAAGAGGAAAGAGAGAGAGGTGGTGAAGTGGAGGACTGCAAAATAATTTCCACCACCTGGGGATCTCAATAAAGGCTCGGTATGTCCGGGATGTTAAAGGACGCCGTTTCCCGAATTTCCTCCAGCAAGAATTTTTTCGAGCGCAGCTCTTGCCTTGAGCGCAGTGTTTCAGAATCGTCGGGAAATTTCCCATACCGCGGGAAAATTAACCAACTGAGGGAAAGCGGGCTTTGGTTTCTCTAAAGACCGGTGTTCTAAATGTGCTTTCTCAGGAAAATGTGCAAAGATAAAGGGAAAACGCTGTTATCATGGCGGCCTGACTAGTGTCGCGAGAAGAAATTTGGCTCGATGTTTCCCTTTAGTTGGCTGCTTAGCCTTTGATACAGAGGCCTGGCCTATTCAGGTTCATTCAGGCTTCGAGTGCTGCGTCCTTGGGTTTCTTCCAGCTACAGTGGCAGTGACCCTTCTATTAATTGCCTCCAGCCACTCCCAGCTCTTTAGTCACACAATTCCCTATGTACGCATGTTGTTGTAAAGGAATTCCCGAAAATTTCTATGGTCTATACAGGAGAGGCTAGAAAGGAAATGGAAGTAGCCGAGCTGGTCCCCGTCCCAACGCAAAAACTAATAAAAACGAAGTGGTGATTGACGATGATGTGATCAAGAACGACCCAGCCCTGATGTTCATTATTAATGGGCTTTGTGTTCATTTTATTCCACTCATTCTTATATTTATTACCTTGGCTGTATTCAGTCTAAAATTGCTATATTTTGAAAAAAATATATTTGTGGGAAAAAGTGGGAAATTTCTAGCCGACAACTGGCAAAAAACCAACTGGCCAATGCGGCAACACTGAGCGTCGCCGTCGGCGCAAGCGAGCGAGCTAGCGCATCGGAGGATGAAAGGGAGCGAACGCTGAGCGCAGCTGAAGAATAAAGGCGGCGATGGCGAAGAGAGTGCAAGGAGGAAAGTGGTAGCGTGCAGGTGGGTTAAGCGGCGGCGACCCGCGGCAGAAAAGAAGCAAAATATTCTCCTGTGGCACGCTCAAAGGCTCACGGCCCAGGTCCTCCTCTCCCCGCGACCTTTCGGCGCGCCATGACTTACGGTTTCAGATGCTTCGAGCCCCATCGAGAAACCAGGGGAAGGAAGACGTAGCTTGAAGCGAGCTGCGGCGCCTACTTCCTTCCTCGCTGCCTCTGCACGCCTTGGCGGGAAAGGAAATGGCGCAGTACCTGTCTCACATATCGGCGAACACCTGAACCGCGCTGTAAGGGAAGGAAGGCGGTAAAGGAGGGAGTGAAAGAAGAAAAGAAGAAAGAGGTGCCGTAGTGGAGGGCACCGGAATAAGTTCGACCACCTGGGGATCGTTAACGTCACCTGACAGCGCACAGCACACGGGCGCCTTAGCGTTTTGCCTCCATAAAAACGTAGCCATCGCGGTCGGGTTCGAACCCCGGAACTGCGGATCAGCAGCCGGACGGCCTAACCACTTAGTCACCGCGGCGGGTCTCTGAACGCTTCCAGAAATTTAATAATTGGTTTTGGGGGAAAGGAAATGGCGCAGTACCTGTCTCATATATCGGCGGACACCTGAACAGCGCTGTAAGGGAAGAGGTAAATGAGGGAGTGAAACAAGAAAAGAAGAAAGAGGTGCCGTAGTGGAGGGTACCGGAATAATTCCGGCCACCTGGGCATATTTAACGTGAATTGGCAGCGCACAGCACACGGGCGCCTGAGCGTTTTGCCTCCATAAAAACGCAGCCACCGCGGTCGGGTTCGAACCCGGGAACTCCGGATCAGTAGCCTGACGTCCTATTACTGAGCCACCGCGGCGGGTCCCAGAAATTTCATGTTTGCTTATTTAACAGCGTGACGCATGATGTTACGGGGTTCTTTGTAAGTTGACAGGCCTAGGCTTTTGAGAAGACAAAGAGCAAGCCTCGCGCTCGCATGTTAATACGTCAACTTTGGTAGCTGAGTGAAGTTTCTCTTTCTTCTGTGCGTAAATAGTCTCAGACACTCCTTTCTGCACAATGAGTGACGCAACTGGTGGAAGTACTTTGTCTGTCGTGCTCATCAACGAGCTTCCTTCATGATAATCAAGTACTCGGAGAAGGGTGTCTCTTAAAGAAAGAGTACGAGAGTTGTCTGTACTCTGCATACGTACATAATATTAATTGGTTTTTAGTGAAAGTAAATGGCGCAGTATCTGTCTCTTATATCGTTGGACACCTTAACCGCGCCGTAAGGGAAAGGATAAAGGAGGGAGTGAAAGTAGAAAGGAAGAGAGAGGTGCCGTAGTGAAGGGTTCCGGAATAATTTCGACCACCTGGGGACCTTTAATGTGCACTGCCATCGCACAGTACACGGAAGCCTTAGCGTTTTGCCTCCATCGAAACACTGCTGCCGCGGTCGGGTTCGAACCATGCGTACATCTCTCTCTCTCTCAAATTCTTTGCCTCAGTATATCGGAAAATCAAAACACCTAAAGAGGTACGCTGAGATTTGGACTTAGGAATTAGCGTAATCGTCGGTGAATTTTTTAATACGTTTTGTACAATCTGTTATCTGTCCTTTTTTTTTTCAGCCTTTTCGCACTTTACTCTCTTCTCTCGTCACTTCTTGAACGCTCAAAGGTCGGCGCTCCGACAGCTGACTCGCGCGGCCATTCCCTAGGGGCGGAGCTTCCTGACCCGCCGGAGATAAGAAACTCGCTGGCCGCGGCCATGGTAGCGGCGTGACGGCTGAAGGAATCTAGCCAATAAACATCTCTGAATAAAATTAAGCAGGAGCGTGAGACGGGGGAGGGCACGAGTATGAACAAGTAGCCGGAAAGGTCTCTCCAACTTTCTGGTGAGAATGTGGGTTCTCTGCGTCGTGTAGAAGTGTATTATTTGACTCGAGTTCATGACGACAGAATGTAGCGATTGAGCGAGCTTATGCAATCTCGCCAGAAGAACGTTTCAGAGCCCTTTTAACATGTCCTGATATCGCACAGCACACGGGCGCCTTTAGCGTTTGGCCTCCATCGAAAAGTGGCCGCCGTGGTCGGGTTCGATCCCGGGATGAAGGTGGAATGAAAGAAGACAAATATTAGGTTGGGGCCACCTAAAAATAAAGAAAAATAATAAGCCCCTGAATGAAACAAAAGAGAAAGAAGTGCCGTCTACGAGGAGTACGGTATAATTTCGACGACCCAGCTATCCGCAGTGTGTACTGACATCGCCAAGCACATAGGCGCTCTTTGCGCTTCGGAACGCGGTCTCTGTGGCTTGGATTGAACCCGGGACTTCCGGCTCCGTAGCCGAGCTCGCTATCCACTGAGCCACCGCCGCGGGCTGTAAAGTTGCGAGTAAACTCCGTGGCCGGATGCAGAGGGCTGCATAGAAAATAGCGCCACAAACAGGTGTTCTTATTTTTTGTCTATTCCCGTGCCGTCAGAGATTCTTATTTGAGAGTTATAGCACAGCGCGATCCGGCAGCGTGATCCGCTTCCGCGGGGCGCCACTGCGTGTGCGCAGGACGCCATTGGGGGCGCCAGATGGCGCCACGTTCCCGTCAGCTGCGTGCGCACCTGCCGTGTCGGGACCAGTGCGCGCGTATATAGTGTACCCCGCTGAAGCGGATCACGACACCGGATCGTGGATCGCGCTATGCTGTAACTCTTTAGTATAGCGCTATCCGACTGCGAATGGGCAGATGTCTTCGAGAGGCAAGGTTGGGGCTCCTTCTGCGTAAACAGAGCAAGGTTAAGAATCACGCCATGCTAAATCTCTCTATTCGTGCACCCGCTCCATCGGCACACGCCAGTCCGTGCGTCGGGCACTAATAAGGAGAAGCTTTGTGAGGAGCCAGTTCTTGAAGCCTCCCGAAATTGTTTCTGGGATACGGCCGCCAACAACACCCGCAAATGAAGAAGGGAGGAACATTCGAGAACAAAGAACTGATTGATGCAGCGACTACTTACTCACACTGTTCCCCGCCCGCCGAGCCTTTTTTTTTTTACTGTTTTCACTATATTCGTGCGGTTCACACGAAGCCAAGGGCTTCTTGCTCACACCTGTTAGCAGCAGTGACGTCAGTGATTCGAGCCGTGCATCCTCGTTTGTATTCTTCGTATTTGTTCTCTTGTTCTGGACATACAAGCGGGCCTTTGCTTACGTCACCTGGCCGGTACGCATGAAGGCGGATGCCGGTCTTCCTGGCAAGGTATAATCAGATTTGCGAGCTCCCATGGAAAATCGAGTTAACCGAACTACCTCATTTCTGCGGAATTTAATTCCGGGTCAGCCCCAACGTGTGTCTGTCCTAATTGGCGGGGACAAAAGGCGCGGATGCCAATACAGTGCCTTCGGCGATGGCGATCCGCAGAACTAACTTGCGCGTTGTGGGCACTGGTGAATCTGGTCGCATCTGACCTCTGCATTCACTTTCCCTCCTGGCGCCGGGAGTCTGAATGTTTATCAGGCCGTGGGCGCGTGGGACAACCTTTAATTTGCCCCCGGCTATCTGCAGTGCATTCTGTTTTCGAGGCAATCTGTTTTTTTCTTGCTTTGCACAATGCTGTATTCTCGAAACAGCATCGGCATAGTTTTGCTGCAAGCAGCATATTGCTTAAGTAGCTTGCAAAAACAGAATCAGTTGCTCAGGCGTCGGCAATTCCTTGACCTTCCCAATGGGGAAGCACCGAAATAACAATGGGTCTAATTGAAGCAAACTTCTGACCTTTCTGCCCCACAATGCATTCGGCAACTCAGTAACAGACTCTACCGTAAAGAGAGGTAGCTGAAGCAGGTGTGCAATACTTCGCAATAAAAAGCCTTAATGTATTGCTTACATGAGGATATTCAGTACAACTGGCATCGACGATAAATGTTTTTCATTCAGTTCCGGACTGCCTGCCGGAACAATCTAAATATAAATCACCTTATCGCGAAGCGTCTTTTGCAAAAAGCTCAGATGGCGACTAACACGATGCGCTTTCATAAGTGACTATAGAAGTAGGGTAAAAAATGGCTGGATATAAATAGACCCAACACTAATTTAAAAAAAAAAACTAAAAGGATTTGGATCAAAATTTTGCAGCGCGCTTAGGCGGTCACGTCTTTTCTGCACGCTAACTGAGTTGAACAACAAATCTGCTTTATCTCATCCGCTGTGGCAATGGTTGCATTGGCCTTCTTTCTTACTGCACGATGTCCACGAAAAATGATGTTGAGGCTGAACAGTTTAAGACTGATAACCAGAAACCAAATGTTTTTGTTACTCGGTTGTTACGGTAACAGCGGAAACTTTCAAGTTCCGGGTAACAAGAAAAAAATTCCTCGTGTAACGAAATACTCTTGCCATTGCACTAAACACGAAATGCGGCAGATTTCAGTAGCCTCTCTGGCCGAGAAAATAAAAAGAGTGTATATCAAGGAAGGCAGGTAAAAGGGCTTCACGTATTTGAACGAAAATAAATATATACAAAAATATGCATAGATATTTTCCGCTCATGGTCTGCAGTAAAACATCGAACGAAGACGCGTCACATCAGGGAGTGTTGGCATGGCGTTGAAAAGGCTTAACGACTTAGCTCATTAAAGGCTCATTATGATGTGACACTGCGGACAACCTACACTGAAAGCGGACGGCTCCTTCAAACTTTTCAGACACGCATTATCTTCTGCTATCGAGAAAGACCTGAAAATCCGTTTGTGTATATTTGGAATTTGCTCTTGGACACAAATAAGATTAACTGATCAAGAAGCGTAGTGATTCGCGCACGGTGCACACTTTAAACCTCACAGAATTGCAGCCTCATAAAAAGAAACGCACATTTATGCCCAATTAAGTATTTTCTTTATAATCCAAAGCTTTTTCTGCAACAAAAAATCACCTAGAGTGTCCTTCAGAAAAGCATTACACAGTGTGAGAGAAGTAAAAAGTGACAGTATCAGACAAAACTTCCCAGCGGCAACTACATGCACTACACCACGTTCATCTTTATTTCGTGTTTTTGGAACGAATCTATTTTTTAGGCACGAAATGGCTCTGCCAATCTATTTAGTACGCATTTAAAATGCAGCCGCTGATGCTGATTTTGTGAAAACAACTGCAGACGGTTCAGGAAAAAAAGTTTGAATAGTCGCGTGCACAACCGTGCACTCCGCTGTGGAGAGGATTAATAGTGGCCGTATAATTAGGCGTTTCGTATCAAAGAACGAAAGATCGAATTAGAGATAAATGTAACAAGGAGGCGAAAGCCAAATAGCGTAAGCGTAAAGCGTATGGGTCGCAGAAAAATCTTCCCTTTATTACATTGTTCTTGCCTGTCTTTTCGTACCGGGTTTCGCAGGACAGTTCTATTGTTCAGACAACAAAGCTCTGATATTTCATCGGCTCAGTTCCAAATTCGCTGCATACGATATGCAGCTTACTCAACCTTTTCTCTTTGTGCCAATGATTCGGATGATAGCTTTTGTACAATAAGCAGGCTGCACTTGACCGGCGAAAAAAAGACGCCATTCTTGCGTGGAAAATATTAAATTCTGTTATGCACTTGGAATTCACCGGTTTCTGAGCCCTGATGAGGGTACAGAATAGTATGGGAAAGGCTTGTAGATTTGCGTAAGCTGTCGCCACGTCCACTCTCAAGCATAACGGGTGGCCCTTATTTCGCCTCTATTACAGCTGGTGTTTTACCTGCGGCTTAATCGTCTGCGTTGCTTGCTGTCTCTCAACAGTGCAGGAAGCGAGGCGTGCGAGATTACGCTGAATTCATGGGAGGAACCGGCCTCGGAATGGACGGCATGATGGTCATCCAGGACGTCTGTGGCCTCGACTCCATCCCAAGTAAGCTCGCTTGGTGAAACGTTCAGTTGAATTAACGGCAAAAAGTTTAATTAAGGAACTCTTTTTGAAGCGGAATGAATGATCGTCTCAAACCGGTGTAAAACGATGCCATTCATAAATAACGGCTATTTGTGACTCTACCACTCCGACTGTTCTTTGAGAAGAATAATTGGGGCTTCGGGGAACTTTCATTTCTGCCGCGCCGGTGAAATTTTAAATGTGCTTCAGAACGTGCCTGTTGCCTGGCCACAATTCGGGCCGACGATGTAGTACGTACATACAAAGCTCCACCCGAAGGAATCGATATTTGGATGCTAGTCATGATGGCGTCAGTGAGCCGTATGGTTGACACGCGCGAAGACGGATGCAAATAGGATTGAATAGTTGAATGGCTGGAGAGATTTCGAAAGTCCCAAACTTCCAGGAGGAAGTTGTTTTCCGTCTGCGGTATTCACTGTATATCTAGCAGCCAGTAAATTAAAAAAAATATGCCAAAAGACCATAGCGGTCCAAGCGTTGGCACATCCCACAAAGCCTCGCGGACGCACAACTCTTGACTTTGGTGCTCGCGTTGCCTGTTTGCATGTGCACGCGTCCTTTATCAAAGCGGCATGCGAGACACTTTTCTACGTAAGCTCAGCGCCGCTTATAAACTCCATAGGCGCGCACAGCAGGCACGCGACGCGTATATTCGCGCATATTAAATGCGTCAGCGCGGAAACAGTCCATGGCGCCGCCTTCTGCGACGGGTAAACACAAGACCCAGCGTCGACGTTCTGCGCCGAGCAATCCCCCGCGCTGCTACGCCCAGCAGTCATTAGTTTTCCTTCAGCGACAAACGAAACCAGGCTGGTCTGCGGGCGTCGGTTTATTGGCCTCATAATTATTCGGCCAACCGATATTGCACGTGGCACAAAATCTCGGTCGCATCGGGTGTCGACTCTGATATCACTGGGCGAGAAAAGCGAGCCGGGTGGCTTTACGGCAGGCGGCAGCAATTGCGCGCAGAGCTGAAGAAGCGGACAAGAAGGATCTGAGGAAAACATGTCGGTGCGGCTTGCGCTAGATTTTGTTTCTAGAGTCGCTAAAGCATAACACGTTTTCTTATTCGGTGGACGATGATACGAGCAGGTAGAAGTTTAGGAGCTGTTAATTGCTGATTTAACAAAGCTAATATAGTTTACAGAATGCGTAAAAAGGAAAATTTTATCCGTATTCTGTTGAAAATTTAACATTTTGGAGGCACCGCTCGTAAGTAGCGAACCCTGTTGTACTATGCACACTGCTGTTGATATGTTGTACAAATGCATGCCGGGCGTAATCAGTAAAAGAAATCATTACCTTTTCCGCTTTTCCTTTTAAACTTGCTTAACATTGTTACATTAAAGTTTATGTTGTTCGTATAAAATTCTCATATTCATCATTACTTTGGTTGAATGTATCGCTGCAATTATCTTCAAATACAGAGCATCCTGCGTTAATGTCACGGAGACCGCCTGTGCGGCCCCGAGGGAGCACTCGCGACGGAATTCCTCGTGCGACGATCGAATACGACGCGCTCTTCGTGTCATCAGCGACGTGCGTGCCGTCGGAGACTTGCAGTGCCGTACGTGAAAGGCAGAGCGGCCTAAAGTTCCGAATCCTTAAGCACGTATACCGTGAACGAGCGCAATGGTACACAGGGGTATCGTCCCTGGATGCTGCCAAAGGAAAGGCAGTTGACCACGATGAGCTTCGATGAGCCAGCAGGGAACTGAAATGGCGGGGGAGCGTTTCTGGCGCGGGCTTCGCACTTAGACAGACGCAGTGTCCGCCGGATTCCTGGAACAAGTGGACGAAAAATGCGCGTTTAACCTTATAACTATTACTGCCGCCTACGAGGGGCCTGCTCAAGGGGACGCTGGGAAAGCGTTCTCCCTTGTAGAGGCACTCACACCGCACTGCGAGTACGCTGCCTCGAACTAGAAGAGAACGCAGTAGAGGCATGCCTTTCGCGCCTTCTACGGGCGCGGGTACCAAAGATTGGGCTTGCGGTTTGCTCTGGACGCCTGCGTGGGTCGGGACGGCCCGTTTACTGAAGAAAAATTGTTGCCGGTCGCCCCTGTGGCACCACCGGAACAACACACGCTCGCAGGCGGTCTCCACCCGAACTCAATTTTCTGGCTCATCTTTCCTCGTTAGCCGAGCGAGAGTCAAGCGAAGAAAATAGCACCGTCCGTTTTAGGCGCGACCGCCGACGTCGCCTTGAATCGCGGCAGGGCGATGCCGCCTTGTGTCTGGTAACCACGCGCAGGCGAGGTTATTATGCAAAGTCACCCGTACCAGCGTTGCAACAGGACGGGAAAGGTCGAAAACACCCGCTGTGGTGCGCATATCAGCAGGATGCTGGGTATTTCATTAAAGCCCGAAATGCTTTGAGCAAAATTAAAATCCTAAGCCTTCGTTGCGCCATTAAAGTGGTGAAACTGTGTCGTCAGCAGGGCGGACTTGCAGTTTAATAACATTTACGAAAAGTAGGTGCGAGAAACGGTACACAGAATAAGACTGCCTGCTTATCATTGTAGGAGAAGCGTTTCAGCGGTACGTAGTTCCAGTTGGCTATCAATTATATCCTCAGATTACTTTTGTCTAGTACTGAGTAGAGCAGGAAAGCAGGCAGTACGAACGGGGGCGGTCCCGAGTTGGTCCTTCGAATGCTATGTCGTCATTTACTTCCTGTGAAAGGTAGCTGATGCCAGCAGTTCATTTCTGAAGCCCTTCCATGCGAGCAGTGGTCGTCAGTTAGAATGCGCCAAAAACTTCAGCCACCATTGACACACATCGTATTCTCGTGTATATGAGAAGCGAAGGCGCACGCCCGTAGTTGATTGAGTCGTAGGGAAAATGAACAACTTCGACGAAGCTTGCCGACAGCTATTTTACAGCACTCAATAGTGATGTATTTTCCGGCGACCACAGAGAAGTGGATATCGAAACTGATGGGTATGAAAAGTGTAATTAATATGAAACAACAGGAGAATCAAATGCCTAAACCCAATGTTTGTACTCTTGCAGTGGGGTTGCAAATGACTTGAGTGAAGGTCTCAGGTACCTTTAGTGGTAACGACTAGCATGCTGCAAAAAAAAAAAACGGCGTAAAGCATGTCCCGAATCCATAAATAGCCTTCACCAATTTAACTTCTGGCTACCGCAGTCTGGATTTAAAAGGGGGAAAGCC
Organism: Amblyomma americanum; assembly: GCA_030143305.2. Taxonomy (NCBI): domain Eukaryota; kingdom Metazoa; phylum Arthropoda; class Arachnida; order Ixodida; family Ixodidae; genus Amblyomma; species Amblyomma americanum. Next base: position 118,816 of record JARKHS020015002.1, read on the forward strand.
CTGCCACGTGTCAAGCAAGCCAATCTCGAGCACACCGGCACTAGGCAATGAATTCGGTGCGTGAGTATCACAGTGCTCGATTTCATCTCTCGCAGGCAAGAAGGCCATCGGCATTCCGTGCGGAACCACTGCGGTGCGCCTCGTGTCCACCGGAAGATTCGAGGACTCCATCACTTTCGGCTACGAGCCCATCATCGAGAGGGAGCGGGTTCAACTCTGCGCCAAGGCTCTCATGACGGTGTGACGCAACGGGTGAGCACCACGGGCGGCTGTGCCCCCTACACTATTGACAGTGCGGAAACTTTATTGCTTGTTTTACCTGGTTCTCGGGCCCCTGTGCTCAACGGCAGCTTTTCTTGGCAGTGGAGAGAAGGCTGCAGAGGCGGAGCGTCTGTAACTGTGTCATTCCGCCGAATAGCTCGGCCGCACTGCGGTGCACCTGCCCACCTGACGCGTTGCTGTCTCCGTGGTAGGTTCACTCCGTCAGTGGTGTGGTTAGCGCCATCTATGAAAGCTTCTTGTAACAAGACGCGCCAAGGAAATTTATTGTAATTGAGAAAACCTTTTTTTTTACTTTCTAATGTTCAAAGTTTGCAGTTGTGCTATAACTATGGCCTAAATAAAGAATATTGAAGATATACCACGTTTTAAGAGACAAATTATTCACCCGAAGCGGGGACTATATTCCGATGCGTAGGAAGGGACGGCGTGCTGCTGTTCAATAGCTTCCCATGCATTGCCAGAAAAGTTGTCGATGAGTATAGTACTGAACTCGTCCTAATCAGCCTAAGTGTGCCCATTATTGAACTATTTCTCGGTAAACGCGTACCGAGGGGAAAAGATATGACCACCATTGGATCACGCCTTACAGCGCAGTGGCCGTCCTCTCTTTAAGTCAACGTCTTTGCGCTGTTCCGATAAACTTGATCAACTCTTTCAAGCTTCCACTTTGACAGCATGTAGCGTTAGGAATACAGGGCCAGTCGCCTCATAAGATGAGCTCAGGCAGATAGGGCAGTAAATCCTGCATTGTCCAAATGAAGGACAGAATAGTTACAAAAGATAAGCATAAGCGGGAAAGCTATCTTAACGTGTCTGGCTCACAATGGCGAGCGATGCTGAAAAAAAAAAATTAAATACTGGTGCTCATTTCTAAACGTGCTCAAAATTTAACGCTACTGGAAAATTTAAAATTGTCTTTTGGGGAAAGAAAATGGCGAAGTATCTGTCTCACATCTCTGTGGACTCTTAGATCGCGCTGTAAGGGAAGGGATAAAGGAGGGACTAAGGCAAGAAAGGAAGAAAGAGGAGCCGTAGTGGAGGGCTCCGGAATAATTTCGACCACCTGGGGTTCATTAACGTGCACTGACATCGCACAAAACACGGGCGCCTTTGCGTTTCGCCTCCATCGAAACGCGGCCGCCGTGGTCGGGTTCGAACCCGGGTACTCTGGATCTGTAACCGGGCGACCTACTGGAGCCTACTATTTTACTTTGTGATTTGCTCAGTAATACCAGCGCTGTTAGTGGACGCAGACTATTCAGAACAAGCTGACCCAGTGATTCAACTGAATCACCATGTCCATTCAAAGCACCGTTTCTGAACCGGCGAACATCAAGCGCCGTTGCCTCTTGTACTGAAGTGATACTATATGTAGGTATACGTACTGTCCAAATGAAATCAATGCTCTGTAGCATACAGCTGCAATAGAAAAATGCGAGGTTGAAAAAGGGGCCCACAAAGGAAGCGCTGCCCAACGCTAACGAATGTCCTGTGGGTTCTGTGTTCAAATAACACTCGACTACTTTTTTGCTTTTGTCTTTACGGTTAGTGATGAGGTCAGAGGGGTAAAAACTTGCGAATTATAGCATATCGAGGCCAATCTATTCTCCCCTCATTGGTGATGCTTGCGTCACTGTGAGAGGTGCCGGACGCTCAGGCAACCGGTCCCAATGTTGATGGATGATACGCATGACTATTCCTATAATACGCCCCTCCCAAATCTTCTCACACATGTGCCAACTGTCATAGTGGTGTTAAGTGCTTATCTGCGGGATTCTTGATTCTCACTGTGTTGTGCACCTCCATTTTTTCTTCAATTTTGCAGACTAAGGACCGCGTGAAGACGGACAAAGATGAAGATACACAATCCAGCGGTTCCGACAGCATCTACAACCACTCCACGACTGAAGCCAAGAAAAACAAAATGATCAAGCGCATGTGGCTGAAGATTAAGTGATGCCCTCGACATTTTTTTTCTTGACCCCTTTTACTTGAACACATCTCAACCTTTCTTCTTTGAGAATGTAAATATTTGCCTTATTCTTCTCAGTTCTCTCCATCCACTTGCCATGGAAACGCGCTCCTCGAACACTTCTCCACAGCCGGGCTGAGATACACCGCTCGGTGAGCAGGCAGGCTGCGGGTGACTGTTCGATCTGCACCTCACGTGTGTTCATTCGTTGGTTCCTGCAGGATGAGGCCGCTTGGGCAGGCGGTGATACTGCGGTACTTTTTCTACATCTCGCAAGGCTTTCACTTTCAACCTATGAGCCCCGAAAGAACCACTAGTTCTCTCTCTCTCCTTTTCTTTATCACCTGCTCGCTATGAAGGAGTCTCGCAACTGACATGACCGCAAGGAAAGAATAACCGCGCAAAAGCCTGTCGGAATGTGGCATATCAATCTTCATTGAGCTGTATTTACCAGGAATATTTCCCAGGCGCTGTCTTAGAGCGTTGAATTTCTGCGTTGTTTCCAATTTTATTCTTTCATTGCGTACTGTAGAAAGAGTTGTCATAGTTGTTGCGTAACACGACCGCTTAGCATTGAAATTCTCTAACGGATGCCCAGTTGGCGCGTGTTGTTTTATGACGGTTTTTCTTTCATCTATTTTCTTACGGTGATTATTTAGTGTGCCGTTAACAAGAGCTACACTGCGTGAATTACGAGTCGGCTACCTAGTAGTAAGTCTTTCTTTTTGCCGAATATGGTCGAACTCCGCACGCACATCAAAGCCTACTTATGCACACTCCAAACATTAATACGCTCATATGGGTGTAAAAAGAGAGTAAACTGTCCTCTAGCGCACGCACTATTTAAAAGGGTGAGAGCTTACTCCCTTTCTTACTCTCTTCTGTTTAGAGTATACGGAACGGATACGACCTTTCAAGATGTCTAAGGAGAGGAATGCGTATATAAAAAAAGTTCTGATGGCAGCATGCTCATCTCAATAGCCACAAAGTCAAGAATGCTTGTTAAAAATGCTGGTCTAGTTTCTCAAGGCCACGTGATAATTTAAGGCGGATCTGGAACACCACTTTAGCCGGAGGATGTGGCATTTGCAGCAGCAAGATCTTATTGGCGATCCCGCGATTGAATGCATTCTGCAGCAGCCAGAAACAGCAAAGAGCAACGCACGGTTCTTCCCTATCCTCGCAACTCCTTTCCTGTTCTGTTTTGACGGCCAAGAAGCAACCTTATTGGGACGTCATTGCCACCAGCATTGAGTCCCATAAGTAGCGGCGACAGGCCGCAGCCTTGACGTGCGGTGCGTCGCTCCCGCCGACGCATGTCGACGGGTACTGTCCGACAACAACTGCGAAACCTAAACGCGTCACACTTAATTTCGCAGCTCCTTTTCGTGTTCGGAAAATTCTTTCACGATAACATCGCTTGTGAGGTGACCCTGTCGGTTGCAATGGATCTGTTGATTTAGAATAAGGCGCTTTAAAGCTCTGTCAGCCTTGAAGTTTAACAAAGAAGCACAATTTGGCAGCGTTCGTTTTTGGAACTCCTCGCACTTAAGAACAAGCCATGCAGGACCCACATCTCTTCTTTGTTCAGTGAATGTCTAGTAGAATCTTTGCGTGACTTAATCAAGAAACGCATGAATAAAACTGCACAGCTGAATTCATAATAATAACAGCTGCAGTAAGCGCTATGCAAGCGCCGATTGCACTCGGGAAGTAAGAGTGCCACTGTTTCACCCACGATCGAACACAATGTAGCCACACCCTTATACGAGTCGCTCGCAGGAAAGCCGGTTTCTTTTCGTCGTACTACGGGTTTAAATTGCAGTACGTCATTCGCAAACCGGATTTCTATTATTAATAAGGACGCTACCACAGGAACTTTGCATGTGCTCAAGATAACGCACTCGAAGGCAACCTGTCAGTATGTGTGACCTATACTCTAGCTCCGGGACAACCCTCTGATAGATAGAATACATACTTGGGTAAGCTTGTTAAACACGACAGAAAATCAGTCCACGAATGATAGGTAGACAATCACACTCGATGCTTCCTCCAACGGACTGGAATTAAAAACGTCTACAAAGGCAGCGGGCGTGGTTCTTCTCGTTGCCCCTTCTCTGTTGAGTTGCGTTGATTGAGCAGCGTGAGCGCGGCTCACTTATGCGATGTCAGGTGAGAAATAAAACTGTTCCGAGGTTCCTTCAAGCTTCACCCATTGTTTTTCAGACGCCCGCTGCCAGTGACCGCAGCCTCGCGAGGCGTGATTTTCTCGATTGCCGCTTGCATTCCTTTCTCTTTCTTCGCTCGCTTCCTTGATCTCCCGCGGCGAAACAGCCTCCACCAGCGAGTAGTAGCGAAACGGAGCACTCCTCTGCGAGCACCTGCATCAGTTCGACGGACGCGGGCCGCGTTCAAACGAGGCGCGCCGCAGAGCGTGGCCGATGGTGTGCACACTGTGTATACATATTATAAATATCTGCACAAGCCAGTGTTTTCAGTGGTGTTCGTACGGTTCTTTTTTTTTGAAAAAGGTGGAAAAGAAGAAAAAAAGAACGAAGGGAGGGACGGAGAGGGTGAAAGAGAGAGGGATGGAGAAGAAAGACAACTACGCTGTTCCTGTTTTGTCCCCCTTTCCCTGTACAGAGAGTGCACATTGCGCCAATGGTGGAAGTTGTTGTCTCATTCCCGTGTGACCATAGTTGTTCCGAGAACGAAAAAAAAAAGAACACTGTATGAATAAAAGTTTCCTAAACCATGCCGTAGGAGTGTTTGTTGTGTATTACGAGGCTGTCATGCCATGAGGAGATAAAAGATGGTCACGTGATCATACGTCACGTCCACTTGTTTTCCCCGCATGCCATGATCTCGAAATAGCTAGCTCGATTTGTTCTTAATGGCTTGCGGGACAGCACGTGATATGAAGTAGAGAGGCCGGAAGGACAGGAACTGCATTGTACAAGATTTCATTCCTTTATTATGCTATAGCATAGAACCCTCACCAGAGCAAAAACGTGGCGTAGTCTAGCGTCGTCCAGAAAAATCCAGATCGGCTGGAGGGGATTTACATCATCAGTGGCGTCACCAGAGCGGGGAAATTTCATTGGCTGGGAGCGCCACCTGCCCGGCAGTCACGTCATCAGACCAGCGAGTGTCCATTGTTTGGACCTATGTGACGCCGGAAGACTGGCAGTGACGTCACCAAACTAGGCTTGTCTGTTTGAACCAGGTGGTAGGTGGTGCGGGAAGAACTCGGGATGAGCATTGCTCGGGAAGGGCGACATAGGTCTCACAAGCCCCACCAAGTCACTTACGGCAAAAGCATCAACAGCTTCCAATGCGATCGCATGGCCAACACCTAGTGGAAATCGGTGTCTCTGTGTTTAGCCCTTATGCTACACTCACTACTCTCCGCATTTCAGTGCAAGAACAACAATTGGAGAATTTAAGCAATGTAAAGGGTAACATGTGATAGTAGTATCGTTTCGCCGCGCGCAGGGAGGATAAAAGAGAGTAGGAAAGCGTTCAGATGGCTCACCCTTGTCAAGGTCGACAAGTTACACTTTCTTAATGTGATAAGAGCAGCAGAATTACCAGACAACCTGCAATGTCCTTCCAGGATTATCAGCAACGAGACTTCTTCACAGGGAAATCAAGCAACCACTACTCCACGCGACGATTCCTGCTTATACTGTCGTGGCCAGGCAGCAACTCTACCGAGCCCTTCTCTGCCTTTTCCGCTAGTGAGATGCGCAAAAAATTGGATCGCAGACACTTCTGTCCTACTTCAAATCACAAGGAAACGCACTAATTTGGTCGAAGCAGTGGAACAGAATTTTTTTGTGTGTGTAATGAAGCACCGAGGGGTATTGTGCGCGGAGCAGAAATGGTACCGCGAAGTACATGAATTTTGCGGTGCCATCCCCGGCAACTGAACATTGTTGATGCTAGACAGAAGGAAGATGATGTAGCGGTATGTCTGCACTCTGCGGTTATTCTGTCTCTTGGCGCTTCTATGATTGGCCATACCAATGGGAATGTTTGATGATGATTATGGATTTTTATGGCGCAAGGGCAGCTATGGCCAAAGAGCGCCATGTCACAAGGTATTTTTTCTTTTTCTCAAGGTGGGGTCAAAATTATCTGCCGTTCAAAATTATCTCCTAGAATCAAAACGTCTACCATCATGAGTGTTCGTCCTGCCCATCCCATTATCAGCTTCTGTATTTCGGTTTTTACAACCACTTATAGTAATCCCTACCCCTTCTTTGCCTAAATTTTAGTTTGTATGACCCCCCTAACCTCCTGCAACCACCTCGGCTACTGAAACTGTGCGATCCAAATTTTGGTAGGTCATCCCATGTTTGCCACCTGCAACTGGTCTTTAAATAGTCACCGCCTGGTTATGGTCAATCCCCCTTGTGGGCATATGCCATTGTGTGAGGTCAACAACAACAACAACGACAACAACCCAGCGATCCGAGCAACAGCAACCGTTAATTCTGTTGACGCAGATCTTAGCCGTGGATGGCAAGTCCAAAATGTTTGGGCATGTGATGATAGTCTGCCCTAACCCTAAGCCGCAACGGCAAATGCGGAAGGGGTGGGCAAGTGGTAAGGTTGTGTTTTTATGCGTTGCATATTGCAATCACTCAGTTCAGCCTTTGGGCGCGGCCGGGCAGCCACCAAACCACGTGACGTGACGTCACGACAGCCGGAGGAAAAGCTGGGCCCCAACTCGCGCGGTCGCGCGCGGCCGCAGCCACCACCTGACTCCCGCTCCTCCCGCTAGGGGCGCTGCGCTATGATTGACGTCACGGCATATGTATAAAAGAGCTGCGCTCCTTCGCCGGGACAGTCTAATACCCCTGTCACACGGGCATTTCGAGGGCCCTCGAACCGATAGTCTATCGACTCAAAGGCGATCGAGCGCTGCTACACGGGCAGTTTCAATGGCGATCGAGTCAACAGCTTATCGAGTCAACGGAGCAGCACGGAACTCCATCGAGATATGCAACGCATTCTTGGCTTAACCAAGCTAAGCCTGGCCATTTTTTGTGCACAAGGTTACTAGCACTTTAGGAGTGTAGAGAGCTCTCAAGGAACCTTCCCCAGGAGTGCTAGTATTGGGAGAAGATTTGCTAGTTGGGTGACTGATTGTTGCTTTGAAACACCAGAACTACACGCTGACGCTCGAGAGGCTACACTCTGACAACGAAAGGAGTAAAGGGGAAGTAAAAGGCAGTCCTCTAGTGCACTCACTTTCATAAATGGGAGTGCACTAGGGGACTGCCTTTTACTCCCTTCTTGCTCCCATATAGGTGCATGTGTTTAGACTGCAGGAGAGCAGGGACACAGATAATTGTGTTGATCCACGGACAGTCGGTCACGGTAGCCCGCATATCTGCTATCATCGGCCGAGATATGGCCCGCGCTTGAGCTTTCCAGTTTCACAACAGTTTTTTTTTCAGCTCGGAGGTCATTAACCACACGTAATACAGGTAAGCAGACGAGGCGCCGTGAATGGTTGCAGTCCTCCATGTACTTAGCATGCAGCAGTATTGGTGTATGTCAGAATATGTCGAGAGTTTAGGATGAGTGTCCTTCATCGCATCAAATGGGGTAGGCAATGCCACATGCGGTTTAACGGCCTCAAGTGGCACATGGCAATGAGAGACGCCGTAGTGGAGAGTTTCCGATTAATTTCGACTACATGGTCGTCTTTAACGTGCCTAGACAAGTTATAAAAGGTAAAAGCGTGAATCGCAAATTAATTCGTCGCAAAATGCAGCCTAGGCATTGAGGTGTGCCCGGACGAAAATTCTGTGCATTTACGGCACAGACCAGGACGTATCCTATCAACTTCCAGTTTGCTAGCTTTGCTGCGTGGAGCCATCAGGGACGAAAGGAACCTCGCCGTGACATAAAGGAGTGCCACTGCCCGTATAAGATGCTACGTTGGTATGTCCCACCATCACCGGTGGTCTGCAGTGCGGAAAAACACGGTGCTAGAGTCACAGCGCCTCCTTACAATACTCAACAAGCTACTATTTTTCGTCTTCTTTATGAAGCCTTAAAACAAAACGAAGAAAAACTGGCCTGAGAGATGACTAAGTGGACTGAGTCATATAAAATCCCGAATTTCGACGGGAAAGAAATCAAAAACATTTTCTTCTGTTGCGTGACGTTAAAGAAACCAAGCTGGTCGAAGTTGATCCGGAGGTCTTTGATGACACGTATCTAAATTAATTCCTCGACTGGCAGCTTAAGAACATCAAACCCCAGTACCTTTATTACATTAAGCCCCGCTCGCCTGTTCTTCGCGCTTACCTCGAAGCAACGACCACTCCATTTTTTTCAGCATTCTCTCTAGAACTGGTTCATGTTCTCATTGAGGGCCTCGTTCGGTTGGCCGTCGAAGAGGTGACTTTGCAAAGCGAACGTTTAGTAACTAGCCTGACTGGGCGTCGAAAGATGCCTGCCACTAGTGCCGTTCTCATTTGGTTCCTTAATGATCTGAAAACCTCTGGCCACATGTACACCGTAAACCAGTCCTCGCACCGAGCACCCCAACCTCAACCGGAAGCGCACTGCGACTGACATGCAACAGCTAGTGCGGAACACCCGAGTGGGCTTCCCTTATTGGACAACCTTCAGATTGTGTCTCCCGTTCTTGTCCACTGTGGATGCAGAAAAGACTTATTTGGTTCCACAAGTTTTGTTCCGAGCCCTCCGTAACTATAGGGCTCTCTGCAAAAAACTGTTGGAGCAGCATAGTTATCCCGGCTGCAAATAGGCGCTGAGGTGGCAGCATGGCTGATTCTGAAGCTCGAGCTGATCATGGATCCGGATTGGAAGCACTCGTCTCTGTTCACTGTATTCACTTCTAACCGCTCATGTACTGATGCATCTATTACTAAACTCATGCGACAGGACAAAAACGACCACTACTGGCACTTGCAGTAATAAATTAAGAGATTTTTCTAATTAAACTTCTAATTAAACAGTGGCGTCAAATTTGGACTGTTTATGAGGTCGCCGCAAGGAGAAACAAATCAGCGGCGGCGACCGCAGCAAGTGTACTTGGCAGTTACCGAAGATCAAAATGTCGTTGGTATTATAAGTAATGATAAACTTTCAGGACAAGGTGGCTAAAAGATGAGCAACAATCTACAAGATTGTAGAAAATGATGCGTATGCTTACCATCTTTCCAAAGAATTTTGGTTGCTTCTCGCATGGCCACAAGGCTGCGTGCCGGCAGCGAATAAACAAAAGACATAACCAAAAACAAACAATTCAGACATCATTTAGCAGTAGTAATTTCAAGGAAAAGTTTATATTGGAGTACTACATAAAAGAAAGACACTCTTGGAAGCCTTCACTCTGCATTGTTTGCCTTTCTACGCATGCAAGGAAACACTTGTGGCAGGCCTCAAGCAATACGTTTTTGTTAAGTGAATGAATTCTTCGCCCTCGCCTTTCAAGACATTTTCAAGATTCCACACATGGAGACTCCTAGGAGGCTATAAGCAACATATTAACGTGTTGTGTGTCTCTCTCATTTACGGATCCGGCGAGAGCGCCAATATGCAGCTCAAATTGAAACTACATGACCTGAAGCCGTTTAACCAAAGCTGTACAGAGTAGGCCAAATGCCCGAAAGGAACGAAGAACGCCAGTGTTGCTTGCTACTCGTTTGTCGCTTGTGGCTTTTGTACTACCACACATCATCATCACCATCAGCCTGACTACGTCCACTGGAGGACAAAGTCCTCTCCCATGTCTCTCTAATTAGCCCTCTCCTGCGCCAGCTACTGCCACCGCATCCCCGCAAACTTCTTAATGTCATTCACCTGCCTAGCTTTCTCTCGCCATTGCTCCGCTTGCATTCTCTTGGAATCCTCTCCGTTACCCTTAAGGACCAGTGGTTATCTTGCCTTCGCATTACATGCCCTGCCGAAGCCAATTTCTTCCTCTTGATTTCGACTAGGAAGTCATTAACCTGTGTTTCATATCCGATACACTCTACCCCCTTCCTGTCTCTTAACGTTACACCTAACATTTTCCTTTCCATAGCTCGCTGCGCTGTCCTTAAGTTCAGCCTTTCCACGTGTGTTGTGGGACTTGCCTTTCAAGCAGAAGCGGCGTTAAGCCAATTTTCGTACGAACCGGAGTGGATGCGAGAAATTTAGACTGAGTGGTTTCACTCCAAAACGAACGCCTCTCAGTTCTATAACGACTGCGGCCATATCCACAAACTGTATCCATGCTGCATCTCAGACACTGCAGCCCACCACTGAAAGTTACTGCAGAAGCTTAACAAGATGCGCACTCCAATTTACTTAAAGCTTGCCTACAAAATATTTCTACACAACAGGAAGGTCGTGTCCTGTAGCCGAAACCAAAGTGTCAATCTTCTCTCGCAATTAACCTCGGCGCCAATCACTTACCGAAATTAATGTGTCACGGGAGCCTGGCCTTTCTCTAGACGTTATCGCCGATTTGTCCAGCCGGGATCGAAAGAGGCACATTGTGTGTGAGCAACTGTGGGCTTCTCCATGCACGCGCTCAGTGGCGGTCACTGAAATATTTCCATACACTTTGCATACAATGGTGGAATGATGTGAGTGAGGGAAGTGAGCCCCGTCACCAGCAATAGAAGAAGACCGAGAAAAGCGGTCGCTTTGTTGTTTTTAGAGGAACTCAGGCTCACCTAGCAGTGTTCTGGAAACACGACATACCGTGTTAGTTGCTAAACTCTGGCCCAGCGCAGTCACAATAAAAGCGTAAGCTGTCGCAAAAACGGGGGTGCCTGTAATCACTAAACTAGAGTACTTATGGTTCGCAATCTAAGCATATTCCCACCTAAAAACGCACTGGGTAGATGCAGTTAGTAATCTGAGATTCTCAGTCGTAATAACGGGGGTCTTCTAGTTAAATTAATTACTGCAGATTAAAACTCTGCTCAAAATTTTGGTATCATCAAACACTTCGCATGTTATGAGGTTTTAATCTTCATCCGTTCCCAATGGCAGCTTTTTTCTCTGCCATGCGCTTCTTTCCTGTCGTCTCTACCCCTTTTTTCCTGTGAACGTCTTTCCTGTGAACACTTATCAGAAATGATTTTGTACCAACTAGCCCGTCAGAAAGCCTTACCAATGGCAGCTATTCCGCATTTTTAGTGATGGAGATTCACCCGGGGCTTGGGCTGTGTAGCCTGCCCGTTCTATTAGGGACAAGTTTACTCCGGTTTAGGCTAATTTGTGTCTGCAGAGAAGTAGTTTTTCTGTAAAAGTAAAACAATACGCTAATAACTAGCGTGGTAAACCACACTTGTCGGCATAAAGCTCACACCCACCGTATATAGCTGGTGAACGGATAATAAAAAGACAGTTTATTCGTCACTTCCCCTTTATGTTGAATTCCTCCTCTTGTGGCTTATTTAGGCACGGGTCTAGGGTTGCAGCAATGACAGTGTTGATGTTTTTACGAATTGAGTCCTAATGAAAGATACATTCACAGTCATAAACATATGAAGGAGGCCATTTGAGGCAGCACATCCACTGCGTAATAGTGAAGCAGCTCATCGCCAGCGACGCATTGAAGGCGTTCCGACTGAGTGCTGCTTTCCGCAACGGGCTCTGTCTGGGTGCTGCGCGGCGACAGGTTGATGTCCTAGTCGCTGGAGCCGTTGTCCAGGGAGGGAGTCAGCCTTGATAGTCACCCTGCGTGAGAGGCGGTCATTAGTAAATTCTAATAACAACGTGTTACGATAAAAATTAAGGATGTGACTAAGACGACTCAGGCTCATGCTCCCACACTATATCGGAGACGCGTATTAAGTGAGCAAGGGGAGTGTTGATGTTTTTACGAATTTAGTCCTCAATAAAGCAAAGTTAACGTCCATCAAGAAGTGAACGAGACACTTTGAGGCCACTGCGTAATTGAGAAATAGCTTGAGGACAGCTTGCTACCTTTTTATTCCTCTCTGTTTAGAGTGCAGTTATTGTAAAGATAGCAGTTTTTTTAACTGGATATTCTTTATTTTTAAAAGAATTCTTAGGAACTTAAGATGTCATTCTGAACCCTCGGAATACCCTACTACTGCTCAGACATGCTGAGCGAATGAGGAATCAGGAGTAGATAGAAGCATGCTGAAAGCCATTTTCTGAGCAAGGACGTTTCGGCGAGTTTTCTCTTTAAATATTTCGCAAGGAACGGCCCCGTAGAAAGAAGAAAGTACATGTTGGAAAAGAAGGTCCTCCAGCGCAAACGGAAGTGTGCCGAGGCTCAGCGATCCCGATGTGCTGATTAGAGCCGAGAATGACATGAGTTGTGCATGCGTACAGATCAAGGTGTTAAATGTATATAGCGAGACGGCTGGAAAAACGAAGGAATAGGACCAGGATTATTTTCAAAGTCATTCAGGAACCGCGCGAACGACGTAAATATCTGCACCTGGAATGACTAGCACATGCTTCTAAAGGCCTTCTTTGACGGATTAGTCGCTGCCGTCTGCAAAAGCAACCACTTGAGTTTCAGTTTGGGTGAGAGAGCTGTGAGCAGCTGCTTTACGAACCTGGTTACGGCGGTCCCGCAAGACGTCAGGAGGAGTAGTACTGCCTGAATGCCGTTTAAATTCATGCCAAGCAAGACTGCGGTTTTTGCATTCGCAAAAGTCTGTCTCAGCAGATGTAAGTGCCTACTAGTTCAGTGTCACCTTCGTAGGATCACGTCAAGAGACTGTGTTGACTACTTAGTTCGGAATTGGGGCGGCAAATTCAACAACGCGGTCTGTGGGTTGTATTGTATTCTGAAAATCCCAACCGCCTTGCACTTAGGGAGTTTTCATCTTTTAGAGGTCTTGCTGCCCATCTCACGAGGACAAAGGGGGGGGGGGGGGAGGAAACATGAGGAGCGCAGACCAAGGTGGTCAGAGCTGCTCAAGCTGTTCTCACAGCTTTTACCTGTCCTCCTCGTAACCTTTTGTTGGGGAATAAAATTTGATTTGATTTAAATTGTATCCTTAACGACCTGCACAAGGCTGGTGAAAAGAAATGTTCCGCTGTAAAAAAAAAGGTGTCATGGTAATCCGCAAAGTCAGCCTGCCTGAAAATGTCAGTCGTCAGCTAGAGAAAGGCTCTAACTTCAGTGCCCCTTCCTGAATGCCGGCTCACGTGTTGGTCGCAGTGAACAGAGCCATGGCCGTGACCTCTAAGGCGAAGCAAGCAGATCGCGACCGTTGCCTATTTGAAGGTGTTAAGAATGTTGAAAAGTCCGCACACAGAGGACGTATCCCGGCACGAGGACAGTAATCTTCGACAAGTGCTGTCTTTCTTGAAAGGAATCAATTTGTGCTCTTTGCAAGCTGACAAAACAGGAGGGTTCGTTGGGATAGAAAAGGGCGTTCATAACGAGGACATTATTGCAGTAAAACACGTTGCTGGGTGAACAGGTGCGGTAGCTTGAGAAGCGCATGTCGCGTCGTTCTTTCTTCAGTGAGCGGTCCTTTCGCTGCGCTTCGTCTTAAAAGTTAATTTGTCAGACTTAAGACACGCGTGGTCAGAGTGCAAGCGAATTTCATCGAATGCTGCTAAAAACAAAAGACGCCACTGGCCAGAGATGTAGGGGAAGCTGCGACTCTTCATTAGTGTTTGTTACAGCCAATTCGCGAAAGCTGTATATATTTTTCAGAATAATTATAAGCGAGCCTGATTATGAGCAGCGCAGCGCAAGCTAGTTCTTGCTTCTTCTTTATCATCATTAGCCTGATCATACCCACCGTCGGACAAAGGCTTTCGACGTATCTCTCTAATTAACGCTGTCCTGCGACAACCTGCGGCCACCCTATCCCCGCAAACTTCATATTCTCATCCGCCCACCTAACTTACTGCCGCCCCCTGCTACACTTGTTTTCTCTTGGAATCTAGTCTGTTACCCTTAAGTACTATCAATTATCTTGCCTTCGCATTACATATCCTGCCCAAGCCCATTTCTTCCTCTTGATTTTAGACTAGGGTGTAATTAACCCGCGTTTCTTCTCTCACCCACTCTGCCCTCTTCCTGCATGTCTTATTGTTACAGCTGTCATTTTTCTTTCCATAGCTTGCTGCGCTGTCCTGAATTTAAGCTGAACCCTGTTCGTTAGCCTCCACGTTTCTGCCCTGTAGGTGAGTACCGGTAAGATGCCACTGTTATATAGTTTTCTCTTCGGGGATATTGGCAAACCAACATTGATGATCTGAGAGAACCTGCGAAATGCGCTCCACCCCATTCTTATTCTTTTAGTTATTTCACTTTCGTGATCCGGACCTGTGGTCACTACTTACCGTAAGTAGACGTATTCTCTTACCACTTGCAGAACCTCGCTACCAATTCTAACTGCAGTTCTCTTCCGAGACTGTTGAACATTACTTTGGTTTTCCGCACAATAACTTTTCCGACCCAACAATTCTGTTCTGCCTGTCTAACTTACAAAATAATATTGCTTGTCGTGAACGACCCGTTCGGGACCAAGAGATGGGCTGAGAGTCAGTCTCTTTTCGGGGTGGTGAAAACATTCTTTTTTTTTGTGTGAGATATTAGCGATATATTCGGGGCCAGTAGGTGAACTTTTGACTGTAAAATTATGCATTGAAGAAAATGGCAAGATTTCTTTGCAGAACAAGCCGGACATTAAGTGAATTTTTTAAAAATCATCTGTAATGTGAACTCTTGTAGTGAGCAGCCTTTTGAACAGAGTAAATGCATTCGTAATGGATCCTGCGTTCCTTCGGCACGCCGCGATATTTTACTAAGTGCGGTTGTCAGGCCGGGAAAGATTTTAAATGTTTTAGATACGTCGAAGGCTTCTTAGTTCCTTTAATGTGTGACTGTTCCTGTCGTGATAAAGTTAGCAAAGTTTGAAATGAGTGTAAGGAACATGAACAAGGCCTTGGTTTTACTCACGAGCAACCCCACAAGGAGGTATTGCAGTTGTTGCAACTAATGCTTGAGATCTGCGAACGTCACGTACGTTAGGCTTACCAAAAGCGTAGGAAAAGGACCTATTCTCATTTCAGACTCAGCATTCCTGTATAGTAATAAGATGTATAGCGTCCCTATGCATAGAATCGGTGAAAACTACATGTAGCGAAGGTTTGAGAGTGAGGCGCGCAGGCTCTTCGCAGCGATTTTCCCTGTGCCTGTAGTGACGTCTGTTGTCGAAGGCCTGATCCAGGAGAGGAAAACCAGAATGGCAAGTAAGAGATTGGTGACCGAAAGTGAAACGTTGAAGCCAATGGTGGTGGTTTATCCACACAAGTTCTCTCAACAACTCAAGAGAGTTGCAAGCTGCCGTGCCCCCCACACCCTTGTTTTCTGCACCGATTAAGCTTGCAAAGATGTGCCCCCGTAAATGCTTTGATACCAGGCATGGCTGCCAATCAAGAGACAAGATAATTTACATCCCTCGCTTCACCGGGGTGGGAAATGCCTTCTCTCTATCATTTGGAATGTTTGACGTCGGGCAGACTGGTCGATGCATTAATGAGCGACTCAAGAAACATGTAAGAGAAGTAACAAATAATGGAGACAATGGCCCACATTTAGTGTCTCACATTAATGCTTGCGGCGATTAAGAACTAGGTTCCAAAGAGACGACGATTCTCGGCTGAAGTAAAAATGAACACGCGCGGCTGAGCTTGGGAACAGAATACATAGAGAAAAAAGTAACAGGCTACATTTAAAATTATATGTTCATACGCCGCCAAGTATCATTTCTTGAGCTCGCCACTTTGTTGGCCTCCTATATTTGGAGGGCACAAAGGAAAGACCCGTATTTACCACGTGCCTTAAACCGCACAACGCATAAGCGCAGCCAGGTAGAAAGTCCTATTAAGGCTAATCTGGGCAGCACAACTCGAACAGAGAAGAGTCAGGAGAGAGAGAGAGCACATGCGCTTACTGCTAACTTCTCGTGCTTTGTTTCCCGCCTTGTCCCTCTACCCGCTGAGCCGCACACTGCAGCCGCAAAGACCAACCGGCCCGCATGTCTGTCTTAACGAACTCGTTACTAAGTATCCCTAAAGGTCCACAAAGAACCTAGTCGTTGAGTAAACCGAAGTCGGGTGCAATTAAAACGCCTGTTTTAGGCGGAATGACTTCTAAGAAAGGGGTCTGTTAGTGCCTTATTATTATTGCGTGCGAAGTCGAAAGGGCATCTGTAGAAGTAACCATGAAATACGCTGCGCATCGCAAGACGGCTTCATCATTGCTCTTAATGCGCGGATCGCTATTTCACTCGGCAATGAAACGGCGCATTATTAGATGAGCGCGCTAGCAACTGCTTACACACCTGTACTAAAGGTTTTTCTTTCCCCTTCGCTCGCTAGCCTGGCGCCGACATTGGCGAAGCAAAAGTTCAAATATCTAATTTCAATATCTCATTTCCCATCCATACGACTCCCATCGTGACGACTACAATCAAAGGTTCGGATTAGCTAGCAGCGTATCGGATGGGTCTAACTTGTGTTGTTAAATTTTTTACAGATGGAATTTAGCCGCATCGGCGCAGATTGAAGCTCTAGCTGCACGAGTCGAGCGCGGACTTCACAGCAATCCCATTTATATGAATTCGACACAGTGCGGCTCAAGCTGAATATTGCAAAGAAAGAGCGACTTTTGAGAAGGAAAATCGTAAATAGCTGCCTACTCTCTCCGTCGATGCTTTTTCTCTTTCCTTCAAAAAGTAGACTCGACTCGACTTCTGTCGAGTTCATATAAGCGTAGAAAATGGCGATCAAGAAGAATCAGTGGCGACGTGGTCACGAAGTGACTGGCGAGTCACGGAAGTCTTCTACAAGCGTATCGATCCCTGTTCTCCAAGCAGTCGCTTCAACGAATGCGGTTAAGTGCGTTATTATCACCGCTATAGACGTCCAATACATACGCAAGCGCATCGCGCGCGTGCGTAGTTCCTTGCTTAATGCAACAGTAACCGTAACAGAGCGAGTTAAAAAGCGTGCTTAAACATTCCATTGTAAAATAGCGGTTATTGCACCCCAGCAGAATCTTTTAAAGCAAAGTCACTTTGGCAAACTTCTGCGCGATATGAAAACGACTCCGTAGCGGCGACTGCAACATGGCATGCTCAGTTGGCATTCACCCTTATGAGAACAGTTATGGCTATTGGCCACGCTTCGTTAAAACATTACTCAGAATTTCACTGACAACACCCCTTAACTGTCGCGAAAAGTCGCAAGCATCGGAGAACCGGCCATGCTTGATCCCGACCCAACCGCCGCCCGTCTAGCGAGGCTACACAATGTAAAAAAACTAAATGTTTCCACCATTGGGTTGGAAGCTGGTTTTCTTAGCAGGCTGCTCTGACGAATTGGAGGTAAGACGTCAGCTAAAACATCAGTGTACACGAAGAAAATTTATTTTGACTGCGGTGTTTTAAGCGTACACCAGTGGCATTGTGAGTGAGGCTAGTGTTTTCTGCCAGCTTGCCGCGGGATGTGAGGATAAAAGATTCAGCCAAAAAAGCCTGCCAGCGGCCCCCATTTGGAGAATGTAGAGGTGCAGAAAATGACGCAAGAGAATTTTTCGAGGCAGGATAACGCTGCTGATTAAGCGTGTCAAGCATCGGACGTCGTTTGAAGACCAACTCGCATCTTCTAAATTCTTGCGTTTTTCTAACTTCACTTTGTGAGAAGACGGTATAAAAAAAAACGCTGCTTACGAGTGCCCTAAGACGATGATGCGGATGTGGACATTAATAGTCAACCAAAGAAAACCCCGTATCACTCAAAAGAAATGCAGGGCTCTCTACTTTGCAGTCGCTATATTTAGCGGGACGCCGGCCGAATAGACGAAAACTGCCACACAAAAGGGGATCGTCGTAGAAACTGGTTATTTGGCTCTATCTAGGTACGTTAATTTTTTCGAAGGTGCAAAAATATTTGCTGCTGGGAAAAGTTATGACAAAATTTGTCGTGCCACTCGATTCAAACTTCTGGCGTTTACATCGAAAAGAAATGGTTGCGCCCGTTTTTTTAAGTGAATGGTGGTGTAGCGTAGCCTCCGGGATCCGCAACAAAATGCGTTGTCGACGTGCGCAGTTCACTTACGAAAGTGGCCGGTGATGGCGACATTGTACTTTGCTTTCCATCTCGTGTAGATTATAAACGCTCCGTTCGCGGTGAGAGTGGTCCTCTTGTCGTAAGAATTTTGTTGTCTGTCAATAGAGGCGAACTCCGCATTCTCCTTACTGTCCCTTTAAAGCGTGCAGCGTTGTCACTGCCCTAACAAGTCCCTGTGAACGAGACAGCAAGTGTCGAACCTTTAGTCAAGGCCACTGCTCTTTCGTTTGCGCTGTCCGCTGACACGACGTCTCAATAAGGTTATCCGCTCACATTCGTACCTCTTTGTGGTGACCGCAGCGGCATGGACAACAACCAGGGCTGGAGGCTTGTTAATTGTTCTAGGAACGCACGGTGACCGGCAAGGGAGGCATGATGTCGCACTATACTGCCTGTGGCATAGCCGTGGGGGTGGTCGACCGAAGGGGCTTGGGCAGTGATCATGACTTTAGACCAGATGATAGACCCGGTCCTCCTGCAGAGGTTCCTGCGGCAGCGGAGTCAGAACAGGGACACGGAACTCGACGCCAGCTTCATGGCGCCGGACGTTGGGCGTGCGGAACAAGGAGCGTGTTGTTGTTATTGTTGCCTTAGTGACATGGAACATACCCACGACGTGGCATAGGCCAGGGTTCAGTGAGGAGGGCCAAGAGAAGAAGGTAAACTGGTGCCAAGCTAATGGTTGTGCTTTGGATAATAAGTCGAAGATTAACTACCCGGCATGAGGATCGTGCAAACTTCTTCCAATTGTTAGAGTGGCAAGCACTGCAGCCATTGACGTGCAGGTGATTTCCAATAAGTTTTGAGGCGTGGAAGTGTGAGGTGTGTAAGAGCTACAACTGTTGACGTCGCCGTGAAGTCATCTTTGTGAAAGGATAATAAAGTCAAGATGGACAAAGGGAGAGCTGCAAACGCTACACCTGTTGACGTACACCATCATCATTATCATCATCATTCTATATCCACTGCTGGGCAAAGGCCACTCCCATATTCCTGAAATTAGCCAAATCACCACGTATTAAAAAAGTTGCTTAACTAGCTGGCCTAACATGGATAGTGGACTGAGCTATCCGTGAAGCCGAAGCCCGTGGACACTTGGTGAAGTAGGAGCACACACTTGGGGGCCTTTTTTATCTTGTTTTATTTCGAATAATTCGTTACCACCACCTCCAACTAATCCGGTTCTGTTCCAGCTGCACCCACCGGATCCCCGCAAATTTCTAATCTCATTCATACCTTTCTGTCGTCCCCTGTTACGCTTGCCTTCTAGTCCGTTACCCTTAGCTACCCTCGGTTATCTTCGCATTACAGTAACCATTTCGAGCACCCCGCTACTTTTCGTAAGCTGCTGTCCATTTATGAAACTGTTGAACATTACTATATTTTTCTACAGATTAATTTTTGGACGCAGCATTCTGCTTTGCCTGCCCATGTCATTGATAATTCTTTTCAGTTCGTCCCCTCAGTTACTTAATCACGCGATGCCACCAGCTAATCGCAGATTAATACAGTATTGTCTACTTACGGTTATCTCCGACTGTTCGCCGGCATACAGGTCTCTGAGTTGTTCCTGTAAACACACGGTGAAGATACATGCAATGTAGAGATCGTGTCGGCCTGCCTGACACCCTTCCTTATTGAGATTTCATTACTTTCTTCATGTAGTACTATGGTGGCTGTGCGCCGTTATAAATATCTTCCAGTATTTTACATACGCCTCTTCTACACCATGATTACGCAATGCCTGCATGAATGCTGATGTTCTGACTGAGTCAAATGCTTTCTCGTAATCCATGAAGGCTATATATAGAAGTTAGTTATATTTTGCGCATTTCTCTGTCACGTGATATAGTGTGAATATTGTCTGTTGTTCAGTCGTCTGTACGAAGGCCTGCCTTGCTCTGTTGGTGATTACCTTATTAAATACCTTGTAAATAGTGGACACTAAGATGATCGGTCTGTAATTTTTAAAGTCCGCGTTCTTGCCAGATTTCAGCATTCACTATGTTGCGACTCGTGAGGCACTACATAATAATAATAATAATAATAATAATAATAATAATAATAATAATAATAATAATAATAATAATAATAATAATAATAATAATAATAATAATAATAATAATATTAATAATAATAATAATAATAATAATAATTGGTTTTTGGGGAAAGGAAATGGCGCAGTATCTGTCTCATATATCTTTGGACACCTGAACCGCGCCGTAAGGTAAGGGATAAAGGAGGGAGTGAAAGAAGAAAGGAAGAATGAGGTGCCGTAGTGGAGGGCTCCGGAATAATTTCGACCACCTGGGGATCTTTAACGTGCACTGACATCGCACAGCACACGGGCGCCTTAGCGTTTTTCCTCCATAAAAACGCAGCCGCCGCGGTCGGGTTCGAACCCGGGAACTCCGGATCAGTAGTCGAGCGCCCTAACCACTGAGCCACCGCGGCGGGGCACTACATAATCACGGTGACAAGTTTTTCTTGCACAATGTCCTCACCGTCCTTCCACAAAGCTGCTGTAACCTGATCCTCACCGAGCCTTTTCTCCCCTCGCATAGTTTGCAAAGGCGCCCTTACTTCGCCTTTCATTACATACGGTATGTCCAATTCGCCCACCCCACTGGCTTCATCATAAGCGTCCGAATTAGTTCGGTTCGTATAGATATCAGTGTAAAAATGTTTCGGCTGCCTTGAGTATCTTAGCCATATTGGTAACGACATCGCCCCCCCCCCCCCCCTTGTTGTCACTTAAGGCGTACATTTGATTTTTGCCCATGAATAATTTCCTCTTGGTAGCTTTTAGGATACCTCCCTTCTTTAGAACGTGCTGAATCCTTGCCATATATATTATACTGCCTTATGTCGTCATTTACCTTTCACTTATTGATTAGGTGTAAAAGTTCTGACAGCTCAATCCTATCTATCGGATTAGAAAAGATGTGCTCGTTATGGCATAAATGACAGCAGAAGCCAGCAGCCACTGGAACCAAAGAGAATACAGAATGTCTTTTTTGTAATTTGTAATTTTCATCAATGGGAGATTAAGAAAAGCAAAACAAAAAACAACCACATAGCCGCCGATGGACTCTGAACCCACAACCTCCAAATTTCGCGTCCGATGCTCTACCATGTGAGCTACTGCAACGGCTGTCCAACCTGCTCCTTCCGGTGGTATTTATGTGCAGTGTAAGCTAACCTTTAGAGTGTTCACCAGCGCCACCCTCGTCCATAGCGGCTGACGTAGTACGGCCTGTATTACCGCGAGTGCCACGTAGGAACATAGTCGAACGGTGAGGGCGGAAGCTGTGCGAGAACCCTCTTATGCTGTTTATGGCATCAAGGCTGCCAGATGCGAGGGCCTCGTTGAACTATTAAGCAAACAAGGGAAGGGAAAAAAGGTGCACGTTAAGGCATAAATGACGGAAGCCAACGGCCACCAAAAACAAGGGGCATAGGGGATGTCATTTGTTTTTAATTTGTAGTTCTTGAACAACGGGAGATTAATAAAAGCAGACGGAAAAAGCACACGCCGCCGATGAGCCGTGAACCCACGACCTTTGAATATCGCTAAATTCGGAGGTCGTGAAATAGTGAGATACTAGGCATAGTCAGCAATTCGTAAGAGGCGCCTTCAAAGGATAAATCTGAATATGACTTTCAGACTTCAGCATAGCACTGAGCGCAACCACTAGAGCTTTCTAAAATATAGCCTCAGACTGGCGGCAGAATGGTGCCCTTCAAAAACAACCACCAGTAGTGCTTGTGAGAACCAGGCTGCTCATCTAGGTCAACCCCTCGCGATAACTCATTAGTTTAACTGCCACCTGAGACGGGTGCAGTTTGCTC